>JAFMSR010000007.1:51769195-51837410 GCA_022818135.1 Saxidomus purpurata
TGTGTTTATTTAGATGTTCCTCAAAAGAGATTTATTTATTAATTTTGTTCTGTTAACTGCTTAAGCAATGTTGTGTTTTTATAGTTGGTAACTTCTATTTACTAACCTTTAGCGGCATTGTTAGTTTGAAAATCAGTACATTAATGGTTACTCTTAGAAACAAGAGAGCCAAGATGGCCCTATATTGCTCACCTGAGACCTACTTATGACAATATGTGACCAAACTTAAACCCTACATTATATATCACAAACACAAACATTCTTGACAAGACAAACCTTTTGACCAATTTACATGATGATTGGGTTGTAAATGTCACCTGTATGGCATACACAAGGTTTTTAACCGGGTGTCCTAGCTTTTGACCTCAGATGACCCATATTCAAACTCGACCTAAATTTCATCAAGGCAATCATACTGACCAAGTTTCATGAAGAAACAATGAAAAATGAAACCTATATTGAGTACACAAGGTTTTTGTATGATTTGACCCCTTGACCTAGTTTTTGACCCTAGATGATACATATTCAATTCGATCTAGATTACATCAAAATAATCATTCTGACCAAGTTTCATGAATATTGAATGAAAAATGGAACCTCTATTGCATACACAAGCATTTTCAAAGATTTGAGCCTGTGACCTAGTATTTGACCCCAGATGACCCATATGCAAATTCAATCTAGAATTCATCAAGATAGTCATTCTGACCAAGTTTCATGAAAATCAAATGAAAAATGCTCCTCATATTGCATACACAAGGTTTTTCTATGATTTGACCCTTTAAACTAGTTTTTGACCCCATATGATCCATATTTAAACTCGACCTAGATTTCATCAAGGCAAACATACTAACCAAATTTTATGAAGATCCAATGAAAAATGCAATCTTTATAGCATACATGTACACAAGGTTTTTCTATGATTTGACCCTGTGACCTAGTTGTTTACCATAGATGACACATATTCAACCTTGATCTAGATTTCATCAAGGCAAACATACTGATAAAGTTTCATGAAGATCCAATGAAACTAGTTTTTTTACCCCATATGACCCATATTCAACCTCGACCTAGGTCATTCTGAACAAGTTTCATGAAGATCCAGTGAAAAATGCAGTCTTTATTGAATACCCAAGGTTAAGTGTGGACAGATGACGGACACCAGGCGATCACAATAAGTCACCTTAAGTTCTATGTGCTCTGTTGAGCTAAAAAAGACAAAGTATGAATTTTTTGATACTGGCATATCATGACTTCTTAATCAAGACTTGAATACCTACCAAGCTCTGGAGCCAGGATAAATATTCTGATACTATTTTATGAAGATTGGACGATTACAAGACCTGCTAGAGTTTTTAATGTTTTTGACCATATATGAACAAGCCTCAATCCAAGAAGTATGACCAGTTTAATCAATAATGAATGACAGATGACATACATTTATGAATCCAAATTGCTCACAATGAACCTCTTGCTCACATGAACTAATAAGAGATTACCTTGGTGGTTGAAAGGTTAGAGTCATTGTCTTGAAAGCACTGTAACCTCTTCCATTGATTGAGGGTCATGCGTTCAAGCCCTGCTACAAACCATGTTTCTCTATGAGAGAAAGTAAGCAGAGGATAGCGGTCTAGTACTAGTTATGTAAAGTGCATGCCTGTAAACAACTGAAGTGCTGTTGCAACCTGCACTAAGCCACAATAACAAAGAGTTGATAAGACTAAAACAAAGTTTTTCTCTTTAAAATCTGTTCATATATTTACTTTTGTACCGTTGACTTAGATCTTAACTCCTCATTAAGGTATGCTTGAACTTGGTGCAATAAGTAGCAAAAACTTAATGTTGGTTGTCATGACAACCCTATAAATCATCAATTGATAAACAAAACTGATGTTGCTACTTTTATTACTTTTCTTTCACTGAATATTTTTTATGATACTGATCATGCTGATAGACTTTTTCTGTCAACTAAATCAAAAGCGTTTGACTGAACCTGCTCAATTAAATCTTTAAAACAAATGACACCCCATCCCCCTTAAAAAAAACATAGATGCTGAACTCCTTTACACTGCAAGTTACCAGTCAATAGGAGTCATGTGGGAAAAAATTTAATGTCCATTAATAGGTATGCTTGAACATAATCAATATTGCACACTTGTTAAGAAATAGTTTAAATAGTCAGGACTGTTCACAACCAGCAAAAAACATGTCTAACACTGTACACTGTTGATACTAAACCAGTCAATATGTTACACTTTGAAGTCAATTACCCTTCCACGTTTCATTTCAGTTTAAATCTTGCAAGAGTGATCAATTAAATGTTGCATCAATTAATTGTTTCAGTGAACTATAACGATAATTTCATTGTAAATTATTTAAGAATGAACTCTTTCACTGTAGAACATTTCAGAGAGGCATTTCACTGCAGACCATTTCAATATGGGGTGTTTTACTGCAGACCATTTCAATGTGAGGCATTACACTTCTTTTTTACGGTAGAACATTTCAGTGTGAGGTGTTTCACTGCAGACCATTTCAATGTGAGGTGTTTCACTGCAGACCATTTCAATGTAGACCATTTATATGTACACTGTTCTGCTGTAGGTTATTTCATTTTCCACTATTTAATTATGAACTATTTCCCTGTTGACTATTTCCCAGTAGACTATATCCCTACTAACTATTTCACTGTTCCTGCGAGCCATCCTGTGACTGGAGATTTTTCTCATACATATCCTTCAGTATAATCATGCTGTTATTGTACTTCAGTTCATTGATTCTTGCAGCACTGATCCACGACTGTCGAATGTTTTTCCATCTTGCCATGTGACTCAACAACAATTCTTCAGGGGCTGGCCCCAGATCCGGATCCTTAAAAAGAAAAATGACACCTGTCACTATCATTGGTTAAACTTCAGGAAGATCCAACATATTTAGTCTCTAGACTATGACGATTACCTACATGTATATAGGTTTAAAGAAAATCAGTGAATCACAGAAAGCTCTGCAATAACTGAAACAAAGTTTTGCTTGTGTTTACCTAAGATCATAATACATTTTAGTCCATATGACACAGATTCCTGTTTTTTCAATCTAGTGTCTTCTTTTACAGGCTAGTGGCAAAAGAGTGTGAGTAGGGGAGATCACATTCATGCAGTCCGAATGTGATCTGTATTGTTTTCCATTCAGTCCGCAAATTTTCAGTGGATGTCCAAACGAAATGGAAAGATGGTGATGTCCATTTCAGAAATTAAGTGGAGACAGTTCTTAAGAGTATAATTGCAATGGTTATGTAATTTGATCAATGTTCAGCCTGTAAAGGGAAGTAACTCCAGAGTGTCTGTGGCCATCTGGCTGGTTATCAAACATGGCTGGTTATCGAACTTGACGGTGATATTAGGCCAATATTGGTTAAGAATTGTTTTAGTTAGAGACTGAGCAACTTTGTGAATCCTGTCTGCTCACCCACCGCAAGTGATCCCATTATTGCAATTATAAGTTCCGTCAAAAGACGTGCGTACGTAAAAAAGAAACATTTTTGGACTTGCATTTTTACCAAGGGCAAAAGTAAAGGACAACA
Organism: Saxidomus purpurata; assembly: GCA_022818135.1. NCBI lineage: Eukaryota > Metazoa > Mollusca > Bivalvia > Venerida > Veneridae > Saxidomus > Saxidomus purpurata. The sequence goes on from JAFMSR010000007.1 coordinate 51,772,776, forward strand.
CAAACATAATGTACATGTAGACACAACATAAAACACTGAAAAAATACACATATAAGGTAAAGTTTGAATCTGAGGTTACTGTGTTGGAACTGTAGGGTACCCAATACAATGTATATTGGTAACTTGGGATTTATACCAGTTTACAGCATGCCAACCATACACTTCCTCTTACTCGACCTATGAGAAATTTGTGTAAATAAACTGTATCCTTGCTGAGTTAAGTTCTAACATTTATAAATCACGTACCTTATGAATGTCTAGAGGGGGATCAGTGCTGATTAGGGGTGCTGGTATCCTAGCATCTTGGTAACCGATACCTTTCTCAAACTTTAGTTTGATCGGTGTAGGCATCTTGAACACATTGCTTGGGTCATCCTGGAAAGTAAACACTTAATTTCAAATCCCTCCAACAATATCACAGTTTTCTGCGTTTAAAGACAGCCACAATACCGCCATTGTTGTCAACTGAATCAAGAAGCAATATAAATTATTGTGAGCTTCAGCAGAGTTGGCGTGGATGTATTTATGACAAACTTCCCTTAGACACTCAATGAACATTGCAATAATAGGATATCCATATGGTTTGATGGGGAAAAAACTACTTGGAAACCAAACTGAAGGAGTTTAAAGAAGGATCAACAAAGGAACATTTCTGTGAATATATTTTGAATACAGGCTCCAACTAAGTTACATGCATTTGCAGTATACTAAAGTTTGTTAGATGAAGGTTTTTCTTTTCAGTTTATTGTAGAACAAGAGCTGTCCATAAGACAGCACGCTCGACTATTGTGGGTGTTTGCTAATAAAACAAAACTTTTATCAGTGTAATAGCAAAACAAAATTCTGCTAACTATTAAGTATAAACTAGGAAAGTTGAATCATAAAAAAAGTCAAAATCTATAACTATAGATTTAATTTTTGGTAAATTAATTGTTTGATACAAAATTTACCCTGAACACAAGGTTTGATATAACTACCATAAGTGGTTACTGTGAAATGTGCATGATAGTACCTTGCATGCAAAACTTTACCAAATTTTCAAAGTCAAACAAGGGCCATAATTTGCACTAAATTTAAACAAGAGTTATCTGTCTTGACTGTGTGACACCTCTTAAGACATTAAAAAAGTTTCAAGTCAATATCATAAGTGGTTACTGAGATATGTGCATGATAGTACCTAGCAGGCAAAACTTTAACCAAATTTTCAAAGTCAAACAAGGGCCATAATTAGTACTAAATTTATACAAGAGTTATCTGACTTGACTGTGTGACACCCCTAGAGACATTAACGAAGTTTCAAGTCAATATCACAAGTGGTTACTGAGATATGTGCATGATAGTACCTAGCAGGCAAAACTTTAACCAAATTTTCAAAGTCAGACAAGGGCCATAATTTGCACTAAATTTTTTCAAGAGTTATCTGCCTTGATTGTATGACACCCCTAAAGACATGAACAAAGTTTCAAGTCAATATCATAAGTGGTTACTGAGATATATGTGCATGATAGTACCTAGCAGGCAAAACTTTAACCAAATTTTCAAAGTCAAACAAGGGCCATAATTTGTACTAAATTTTTTCAAGAGTTATATGCCTTGATTGTATGACACCCCTAAAGACATGAACAAAGTTTCAAGTCAATATTATAAGTGGTTACTGAGATATGTGCATGATAGTACCTAGCAGGCAAAACTTTAACCAAATTTTCAAAGTCAAACAAGGGCCATAATTTGTACTAAATTTTTTCAAGAGTTATCTGGCTTGATTGTATGACACCCCTAAAGACATGAACAAAGTTTCAAGTCAATATCATAAGTGGTTACTGAGATATGTGCATGATAGTACCTAGCAGGCAAAACTTTAACCAAATTTTCAAAGTAAAACAAGGGCCATAATTTGTACTAAATTTTTTCAAGAGTTATCTGCCTTGATTGTATGACACCCCTAAAGACATGAACGAAGTTTCAAGTCAATATCATAAGTGGTTACTGAGATATGTGCATGATAGTACTTAGCAGGCAAAACTTTAACCAAAGAAGCAATGCCGACGCCAACACACAAGTGACTGTAATAGCTCTCCATATTCTCCGAATAGTCGAGCTAAAAACTGACTGATCAAAGTTGTTAAAGGATGCTATTAGGCCCCCACCCCAAAAAAATGTGTTTCCCGTCTCCTGACCGACCTTACATTTAAACTGTCCACCTCAAAACCGATAAAAAACAATTTTCAAGTGTTTCAAAGTGAAAAAAGGCAAAACAAGAAGAAAATTTTTAATATACCCTGTTGACCGACCAACCTTAAATTTTAATGAAAGAGACAAGAAACACACATATTTTTGTTTGTTTGGCCTTAGGATAAAACTGTAGGCAACCGATAAAAGTTTATCCATTGGTTATATAGAGACCAAACTTTATAACTTAATGATCAACAAACAAATGAGCTAACCTTTTCATCAGCACTACTTTCTTCCTGGGATGACTCTGCATCTTCTGTTGTATTGTCTTTCATCCATGCACGTGCAATGGGATATAGCGGTGTTTTCTCATTAAACTGTGCTAGGTCCACGCTACGGTCAAACAGCTTCATCACATACGTAGTGTCTGAAATCATAACAAAAATAGTAATCTTTATTTAAAGTAGGCAAGATACAGTCAGCAACAAATGTAAGTTCAAGAGAGCTTTTGAAATAATAGCACAGATGTAAGCACCTTTAATGTGGGAGGAAACTGGAGGACACCTGGAGAAAACCCTCTTGTCCGATCTGTTGATCATATAACACCTGAAAAACTACCAAGAATAGAGATCAAACCTGGGTTGCATTGGTGTGAAGCTAACCAGACAGCTTGATAATCAGTTGGTATCATATCCTCTTAAAGTGACTTCAGGATAAACACAGATGTATTATATTCACATACTCTCCAAGGTCACTTTAGGTGTAAACGTACATGTAAATGTTGTTACAATCTTGCTAATTAAAACTTACGGTGATATTTTGAACCAGCATCCGTGGCATCAATGCTGTCATGTTTACGTTTTCTCTTCTTCGTCCTCTGTGAACCAGACGGTAAAGGTCTCTTTACCGGTGAGGCAGCCGGTGAGCCGCTACTGCGTACGACTGGCACAGTGATTGGTAATGTAATGTCTGGATCATCATCACTCTCTGCAGTACTGAATATAAAATAACATCATTTTATTCATGACATGACTACCTGGTAAATACAAAATATAAAACAAAAGCTGTCTGACATAGTATGCCCCCATGAGCAGTTGTACTGAATGTATAAGTACTTTGAATAGTGCCAGATCAATGACCAATAAACATCTTCAAAAACTTACCTTGACAAAGGATGGATAGTATCATAGTGTTTTCAATATAACGTTACTGGAGTCATGTCCCCCTCCATGGTCGAGTGGTTAGAGTAGCTGACTTAAAATCTCTGTAACCTCTCATAGATTGAGGGTCATGGACTTGTGCCCTGCAACCAACCATATCTCTTTATGTAAGAAATTTGGCAGTTTCTTCAGTTTTCGACCGAAAATTGTTTTTCATAAGGATGCCACTGCAACCTTGACCTTTGATCCCCTGACTTTATTGGCACTAGGTCAGTTGGTGTTATCTACTGATCATGACTACCCTCCCTTCTTAGGACAAATTGTGTTCATTGACCATAGACTGTTTGGTTAATGGATGGATAGACCGGAAATCCAACAGATATGTGTCAAAGCAAAACTATACCTCCACTTCTTAAAAAGTGTACATGTATTGACCTTAAACATGTTAAAAACTTCAGTCTCATTTTAGGTAAAACTTGGCCAGTTATATTCCGCATGACCTTCAAGTTTCAGCTGCTAGTCAGTGGAGCCTCTGTGCATTACAGTATGACTCTACATTAACTGATACCACAGTTGTAGGTCTACAACAACAACATACTTCAATCAATTCTAATCACTAGTCAGTATACTAGTCACAAAGTTAGTTTTTGACTTGCAGTTTATTAATTACATGTTTACCTTTCAAAGCTGTCATCTTTCTTATCAACTAGTGACTGTAATGTGGCATCTAACCTGGTCCTTGCATTGCTCACCTCTGCAATTGAAAACATGATTCATGATGATTGTCTAACATTTTGTAGTTTAAAGACTATGGGGTATATAGCACATCTCTGGAGGAAAATGCAAAACTATTTGCTTTTGTGCACTCTGTTAAAATCGATGAAGTGAAACATGCTGAAAATATGCCCATCTCCTGTTGATAGTGAACTAAGTGAAGCAATCAAGTTTCACAGAATTCAACTCGGGTGTTTCCTAAGAAAGAGCCCAGAGCCCCGTCAAAAATGTGTGACAGACAGTCGGATGCCCGCACAGACAGGCGAAGATCATTATCATAACCCCCTGGAGGTGGGATAAAAAGCCCCAAACATATTTAAACCAAAAAGTGAAAACAAAGTTTTTTTAACCAACTGAACCTTTCTCAGTTTCTGAACAAGAATATTTTCAAACAAAAGCTGTCCCTCGTAAGTGACGAATGCCCCCAAAAGAAGTATCTCACAGTCTGTGTCCTCTCCATGTGCTCAACAATTGTGCCATGTAATTTTAAAATCCTTCAATGCATGACAAAGTTACCATGCATACAGGACTCCATTACTTTTAAACTGTAAGTGTGACATTGACCTTTGAAGAAGGGTCTTGCACGTGACACGTCGTCTTGATGTGCTGAGCATCTGTGCCAATTTATTTTAAAATGCTTCAATGCATGACAAAGTTACAGTCTGGACACAATTGTATGCATATATACAGGATTCCATTACCTATAAACTCTAAGTGTGACCTGACCTTTGGGGTAAGGACGTGGTTCTTGCACCCGGCATGTCGTCTTGATATGCTGAACATTTGTGCCAGGTTACTTCAAAATCCTTCAATGCATGACAAAGTTACAGTCCGGACAAGAATGTGTGCATATATACAGGATTCCATTACCTTTAAACCCTAAGTGTGACCTTGACCTTTGAGGTAGGGACGTGATTCTTGCACGCGACACATCGTCATGATCTACTTAACATTTGTGCCAAGTTATTTCAAAATCTTTCAATGCATGACAAGGTTACAGCCCGGACACGAAAAACTGCAACTGCAAGGACAGATTTTAATGATAACAACTCTTTTTCATAGAAATTGTTTAAATAATGTATCACGAAGCCTAACACGTGGCGTCAATTGTGAGCCACATACTGATCATTGGGTAGTCTCAAATTTGGACTAATCATTGGGGTACATCAGCACAGTTATACTCCAAAGCTTTTCTTTGTCTTTTAATTTGTTGGATGCATAGTTCAAGTTCTAGAAAACAGTAATATTCCATAAATTAACAGCTTTTTTATTTTCATGGATGCAGAATTAAGATGCATGGGGAAATGGATGATGGATCATTTTAATTATCTACTATTACTACGAATTACAAACTCGATTTCCATGGCTTGTACCTCATACATGTGACTTTTAAATCAATCTATGGCCGAAATAATTTATAAAATGAATTTATATCAATAATTAAACACTTGAATTATTAAAAAAAATCACTTTTGTTACTGTATATCAGTATACATTTGTAAAAAAAAGATCCATAACACATCTTTTCAAGTAACTGGGCTCTTTGTTTCGTTTAGTTTTCTTCCCTCATGCATTCAACAGTTCAAGAGGGTGTCCACGTACTGGTCAAATCATTTGACTTCTAACTTCATATACAGGCCATGACCGTACCTCATGCAGAGCCAGACTGTGCATGCATAGCGTGTTGTTTATGCGCACAACTGTCTGTAAATTTCAGAACAAGGACTTAAATGAATAGATCATCTGTGAAGACCGGATGATCTGAATCTCGACATAGTAGTTAGCCGGAAAGTGTCCACCTATTGTTCTGTTTTAATTTTTATCTATCATAATCATGCACATCATAATAATATGTTAACAACTGTTCCGGACAACGCACCTGCTAATTATAATCGTTAATCGGTTTTGAGCAGTAAACCATAGAGTGTTAGACAATAGACTATCCGAATTTGTCAATCCGATTTCGGTGCCAACGCAATGCAGTTAGATTTAGCTAGCTTCGAACGACAATAAGAAATAGCAAAATACTCACCTTTAGTATATAAACTTTTACCAGGTTTAATCTTATTAGATAAATACATAATTCACTTGTTAATTTTGAGTTATGTGCATTTTGAGAGATGTTGTTTTTTATTTTCAAAACTTCCGCTTTTTCGGTTGGGTATAAGTTTTGGGACATGTTTATTCTGCGGGCCTACCTGCGGGCCTCTGCGGGCCTATCTGCGGGCCTATTTAACATGTGTTTGAGCAATTTTAGCAAAAGAAAAGTGAAAATATATGTGAATTTGATGTTAAAATGATGTTTATATTATTTCTGGTATGAAGCAGAGGTTGAGTGTTTGAAGTAATAGACAATCTGACGTATTTTTAACTGCGGGCCTCATAAAATAGGCCCGCAGCTGGAAAAATGTCGAAAACAAGGGAATTTTGTGCAGTTTACGCTAAGATGTTAGAAATTAGAGACTTAAAATTCATTCAAACATCTTAATTCATTGGTGTAAAGTCTTTCTGTATTCTAAAAAATGCCTAAACTGGCATTTTTAGCACTTTTTACTAGGCCCGCACCAGGCCCGCAGAGGCCCGCAGAATAAACCTGTCCTAAGTTTTGCACCAAACTTATTACGATACTACTACTTTGTTGCCATCCTACGTATAAACCTTGTGTGGTCTAAAAGTCGGCGATATACACGGCCTGGTACTTGCACAGCCTCCATTGCTGGTGAAATGAGGCCTACTGTGCGCTTTTCAAGTCGTCCGGTGTAGGCTATGAAGGATGAATTTTGTATGCAGATAGTAAGCTGTCTGAATTTCTGTTTTTATCTAAAATTGGCTTTAAGGTAGGTCCACACCTTACGTCTAAATTTTTCAACCTCCTCAGAAAACGGTCATATTTTGCATAGGCAGTCTACGATGTATGTACTTTAATGTGTTGCTATTTGATAGGAACACGCTCACGAGACGTTGACGTCATGACGTCGTCAAGCAGTCTACCCATTTTCTTTAGGCGCTTTCATACAAACGTTCGTTTCTCTGGTATTTATGAACGTATTTTGAAGATTAAAGTTTTATTTCTCCAGAAACATTTAAGCCTAACTTTTTATTGCATATTTTTGAAATATTGAATATATTTATTGGTAATTCGAATGATATTGCGCCAATTTTGACGTAAATAACGTAGTATTTATCAGCTACCTCTGAACACGTTTTGCCGTTTTACGAAAAAGTTTGTCCGGTGACCCAATCTTATTTTTCAAATATATTACTACCATAGTGTAGATGGTTCAAAATATCAAAAAAAATCAATAGGTCATCTAAGTAGATTTTTTTAATTTTGAAATTTAGTTACGGTTATGCGTTATTTTTGTGCGTCAATATGTAACGTTAACGTCGTTATTTCAACTGCAATATCAGGCAATGGTTTATTTCTTTACAACCGGACGCTGTCTAAACAAACAAAAAAACATTTTTAAAGTCATAAATCTATTTAATAATATGAGTTTTATATTAAAGCAACACTGATCTTATGTTAATATGTTATCGCTGATCATGAGAGGAAACATTAGCCACATGGAATGTACTTTAAAACATCTAGGCATTTAAAAAATGTCATCGTAGGTACCCATTTGCAGCTAGATGGGCTGAGGCACACCGGATGCGATTCGAACACAGGACTTCCCGTTCCGGAGGCAACGCCTTAAACACAAGGTTATCGCGAAATTCCTGGCATTGCCGTTTTTTTTTCCTTCAACTGAAGGCGTCGTTTCTTGAATTGTCCAGTTTCTTGTTTTGTCCGCCGGCGTTCACGCTTTCCACCCAACCCTATAAACATATCGAGCATATACTTTCATGGGCTCACATTATGCTGTTCATTTACCTGAAAAATAGATAATTGAAAGAAATAATATTTTACGGTTAGTAAGTTTACTGATCATGAGTGTTGCGCCGACAGCAATTAATCCGTTTATACATATATATGTATTTCTAAAAATGGGATCTTTTGATTTCCAATTTATGCCTTTCTGTTTATCTAAACAAAGGCATTATTCGTAATGGTGATCCAACAGACTGACGAACTAAATTCTGACCAGACGACAACCAAAGTGTCGTCTGCTTCGGAACGTAGCTGCTTGAAACTACATTGTATATGTTTTTAGTAGACACTAGAAACGAATTGGTTAATAAATATTCTGTAAGACTTAGTTGAGATAGTTTGTTTACAACCTCGTTTACCTTAATTTTTTTTATAAATTACCTTGCACATGTACATACATCCTTCATTTACATGACTTCGTGTTAGAGACTTGTTTTAGATGATTTGCAAATCCTGCAAGATTTATTTGCAACCCCAAATTCTATACATCGTTTCGTTTTTGTTCAAATATCATGTAAAAATCCCCAAAATGCGTGACAATGCCAATACTTTATGCATACATGTAGTTAATAGACACAGATATTATATTGATCGTATAATCAGGATCAGAGGGTTCCGGGTTCGATCCCCACCAGTGACACGACGTTTCTTTCCTTAGGCAAGACACTGTCCCTACTCGCTCTGTCTGTCTGCAAGTGTTTAGTGTATTGAAAAGAAATATATAAAAATACAAAACGAAGTTCATGCCACTTCTATAATGACTAATAGGTGTAACTGTTGTATTGAGAAACACTAATTTAAATACTCCTTTTATATAAGTGATACAATTTAATATTAATATCATGAGCGCGACGCTATTACCACAAAACCTGAATCATTTATATTCATCACCAAAAGAAGTTATGGCAGACCTATATCACTATCACTGTGACTAATATGATATCTAAATCATCACTTTTTATTCAACTGATACATCATGGAGTATTTCATTAGTTAGCATGAAATAATATACAATTATGGACTTGTAAGGCATTGGCTATGATGTGATATTCACCGTTTTAAAATATGTATGTCATTAACTAACATGCATGGGGAGACCCTTTACGGGTGTCAGACTTATCAACTAGCGCTGCTGATTATAATGTAAACGTGGAGGCAACACGAAACAATAAGATTATATTCTAAGTCATTTCTCGTGTTCCTCCGTGATCAAGTGGTTAGAGCCGCTGACTTTAAATCACTGTTACCTCTCATAGATTGAGGGTCGTGGGTTTGAGTCCTGCTCATACCATGTCTTTTGATATGTGAAAGTTGGCAGTTTCTTACGGAGGATAGAGATCGAGTTCTCGTTCTTCCAATGAACGAGGGTTAGATAAACTGCCAGTCTATAGAAATGACCGGAATACGGTTGACACTGGCGTTAATATGTCCTAAAATACAAAATAGTAACCGCCTATCGGGGCGTAACAGGTTATAAATGACTGCCAATGCCTTGATCATTTCCTTTATAGTATTGACATCAACGCGAATTAGTATGCTTACTTCATAAAGACAGCCTTTTCCTCCGTTAGAACATCAGAACAAGACTATTGAGCAACTTTCTCAATAGTAGATCCAATTTCACGTTCGCACTTCTTTATTGTTGTTGCACTAGGCTGAGATATGTTGAGCTCCGTCAAAATGTTTGAAATCTGGGTTTCACCAACACCAGCGTTCAGCATGGCTGAAAATATCCTTCATAATAGTCCAAATAGTACCGAAGCTACAGAGTTGTCTAATATCACTATCTGCGGCATTTTCCATGGACAAAATGGCAATAGTGGGGCTCGAACTCAGGGATTAACCAGCGGGAGGTTTAGTTGTTACAAGTAAGTTATCTCACCCAAACGACCACGCTGCTCAGTGAACTTATCTACTGCGCACAAATGATAACGGTTATACATATGTAAAACGGAGTCGGGTAGTTTCAACCCAAATTATATTATCTTCATTTGTATAACATGTAGTTTAAACTTAAGACATAGGCATGCCTGAGGATGTGGTCGTCGTAGAACATGTTATGTCATATACTAGCAATACTTTTGTTTCACATGTATGTGTTATGGAGAAAGAACGAATAGCTTGAAATCACTTTTTACTGCTTTACATAAAAAGAAGGAAAATTGATAAAATGCGCTACCCTTTAACTGTGAAAAAAGATATTCTGAAGTCTAATTTTCAAAGTATATATCTGGAAAACATGCTTTTTAATAAACAGGTGAAAAAATGTGTGTTTACCTGCTGCCATCTTTGTATTGATATCGAAGCAGCGACAACTACCGTCTTGGGTTACTTTATGCCGCTTGCCGCTTGTGACTGCTGTAGTGAAACTGTATTGCCGGCACTTGACATCAAAGAATGATGCTAGCCCATTTTTGGTCTGCCAAATGTACCGACGAATTACAGTTCTAACCTAGGTAAAGTGGTGTAATATGAATTAAAGAGAGGTCTAATTACGTGGTCAAATATGTACAGTTTTAGTAACAGGCATCACCTGTCATTGAAAATGACCAATTAAATTGCTTGAAAAGTTTCCTGGTATGTCAAACCTTTTCATGTTGTAGTGTTTGTTATATACACGTATATGTTCTATTAATCAGATAATTAAAGACAAAAGCATTGACGTTTTTTTTATTAAAAAATCAGTAAAAGACTATTTTCCTCTGCATGCAACTACTAACTGTGTCTTATAAACAGGAGATCGTGATGACAATATTCGAGCATGCAAATATTAAAAAAGACAGGCAATAATTATCGATTGAACTCACACTTACCGTCATGTCGGTGAAACATAGCACTGTAAAAAGAACATGCTTTACAGTCGTCGGGTCTACTGTGTGCCACGAGTTCAGTGCGCGCAAAATTTCCAAATAACACCATACAAGTATTTTGTCCATTAAATCTTAAAGTATGCATGAGTGTTTTGTGACCCCATCCCCACACGTCCAAGCACTCGGCGTTAAAACTTTCCTAGATTTATCAGACAGTTAAAGTACAGTTTTGAGCCGAAAGAGGAGAAATTTACCTTGCTGCAATTTTCAGACAGTATGAGTTTGACCGATGTTCCGCATGTCTAGCGGCGAAGACAAGGTGCTACTACGTGTGTTCCCGTCAGTGGTATCCAATGACGTTACCGACGTTCGTGCAACCCAAAACACTGCTAACCAGCAACGCTAGAGGCGGCCCAGTACTAGGCGATGTGGACAGAGGCGGTACTTATCACCTGCCTCGCTACCTAGTACAAGGGTAGGGGTGCCATGCCTCATAGCATCATAGAAACCGCATTGCCCACCACTCGGCATACGTCGCCAGCACGAAGGGCTACTGAAGGTTGTCTTCGGCGTTACCCCTCCGTCGTGCGGACACAAACATCCCTTGTCAGGGCCACTCCCCCTCGTAGTTATCCAGGGCCCCGCCAACTACAAGACAGAAGTCAAGTACCTTGCGAGACCCAGTGCCTGCTTCGCGAGTCAATGTAAGATATAAATTTTGAAATACGAAGTGTGCAGATCCATATATTTCTTACATGCAGGAACACTCGAGAGGAAGTAAGCAGATACATTGAATAACAGTTTACATAAATATTGAATTACATATATAATATCTGTATTTATAACTAAACGCACTACTAGTAAATAGCGTAAATTTTCGTTTAGAATAAAACTTGCAGACACTCTGCATTCGAATGCTGATTGGCAAAATAATGAGACGCATAGACCATTTATATCAGCGCAAAATGATAAAACATGAATAAAATGGGGAGAGAAAATCTGTATGCACAAACTCCTCGCAGCGGTTACTTCACCTTACAGTGTGAAGAACGAAGCTCACCAATTCAGATCGGTGTATGCAATGTAAAAGTGAAATATTTGGTATCTTCAGATACCGTCTATTTTGGTCAAAGACCTCTGAAATGGCCCGCGGAATAGCACAGGTGCAAGACACACTATCTTTTTTTTATGCCCCCGAAGGGAGGCATATTAAAATCGCACCGTCTGTCCGTCTGTCCGTCCGTCCGTCCGTGCGTCCCCACTTACAAATTCGTGTCCGGACTGTAACTCTGTCATGCATTGAAGGATTTTAAAATAACTTGGCACACATGTCTAGCACATCAAGACGACGTGTCGCGTGCAAGACCCACGTCCCTACCTCAAAGGTCAAGGTCATACTTAGAGTTTGAAGGTAATGGATTCCTCTATATATGCATATATGCACACATTCGTGTCCGGACTGTAACTTTGTCATGCATTGAAGGATCTTAAAATAACTTGGCACAAATGTCTAGCACATCAAGACGACGTGTCGCGTGCAAGACCCACGTCCCTACCTCAAAGGTCAAGGTCACACTTAGAGTTTGAAGGTAATGGATTCCTCTATATATGCATATATGCACGCATTCGTGTCCGGACTGTAATTTTGTCATGCTTTGAAGGATTTTAAAATAATTTGGCACAAATGTCTAGCACATCAAGACGACGTGTCGCGTGCAAGACCCACATCCCTACCACAAAGGTCAAGATCACACTTAGAATTTATAGGTAATGGAATCCTGTATATATGCATACATTTGTGTCCAGACTATAACTTTATTATGCTTTGAAGGATTTTAAAATAACTTGGCAAAAATGTCTAGCACATCAAGCGGATGTGTCCAGGCAAGACCCAAGTCCCTACCTCAAAGGTCAAGGTCACACTTAGTGTTTAAAGTAATGGAATACTGTATGCATGATTACTCTGTCATGCATGGAAGGATTTTAAAATTACATAGCACATTTATTGAGCACATGGAGAGGACACAGACTGTGAGGCACCTCTTTCGGGGGCATTCGTCACTTGTGAGGGACAGCTCTTGTTGCATATATATGTAATAGAAGAGATTATATATATATGCAAAAAAAAGATAGTGTGTCTTGCACCTGTGCGGAATAGGGTCCTTCAGCTCAAAATAGATGAGATAACTCAACTGATAACGTACTAAGTACGGTATAAAAATAATGCTGTTACTTTTATGCGCATTTAAGCTGACTCTACAAATGAGATTCATTTCATCGGTGTATGAGATGTCGGGAAGTCACATCAGATTAATACCTTATTTATATGTCTATGGCAAAATATTTAGCGATCTTATACCTAGATCTATCCGGAACCCGGAAGTTAAAACCTTCAGTAACTAGGACACTGATAGCTAGTGTAAACAACCAACTGATACCTGAACGACACCCTCAAAAATGGCGACTAGCAAAGACTTCGCTAAATCTGTCGCCCACGGTTCAGAGGAAACTTTCGACATTTGTTGTTCACCCTGTACTGAAGGTGGCAAAACAAAAGAGGCGAAAAACTTCTGTGTTGAGTGTGAGTCATCATTTTGCGAGGATTGCCTTTTAGACCACAATAAATTCCCAGCGTTGAGGTCACACCAGATTTTGGACAGATCTGGAAAGAAAAAGGGAGATCAGAGAGAAGCTGAAGTGGCTGTACCCACGGAAAGATGTGCCATTCACCATGGGAAGCTGATCGACATGTTTTGTGGGGATCACGATGACGTTTGTTGTGCAGCATGTATTGCTCTAAAACACAGGTTTGTGTACTTTCGCTATCTTTAAATTACATCCATCTGTTAACGATCTTATATGGCAACTTTCAAGCATGGAATATGCCACATATATAGTGATTTTCCATTTATTTTACACGGCAAAATGTGACAATGTTATGCTTGAATTGTGATTTTCGGTGCAGCCGTATTAAGCTCGCTTTTGACCGGACGTTGGTAGCCTTTCAACCGCCAATGAAAGGACAAGTAAAATGTATAACATCTGTTGGATTGAAAAAAATACTCGGTTAAAGGCACCTTTTAATTGGATGATATCGCATGAAAAAGGTCAATAAAATACTCTTGCGTTTTCAGTCTTTCATGAGTAACTATACCCCGACCAGTAAATACTAAATAACGGTCGGTATTTTGAGTAACATACTTGAGAAACAAGGATTAAGTTTGTTTTCCTGATGCGCATGTCACGGTACGGACTTAAGTAAGCGAAGGGTCTCGCGTTCGAGTCCCGGTCAGGGTGCACATTTTCTCACCCTGTCACATTTGGCGCCCTCTTACTGCATAAAGATAAAACTTGACAGGAATTTTTATTATTAACTCTAGCTACCAGTATCTTTCATATGCTCCAAGTCGCACCGAATATCTTGTTTAAAGATAGTTCTCGTTAAAATATCTCATCTAAGCTTGAGTAAGAGTCTGGTCTTTGCTCTCGAATCGGGGCGCTTGATCACTCGAGAAATCGTCCAGTTAATAATATAATTTGTAACTGAAACGAATTTAATTTTACTTCAGAAAATTTCCAGATTTTTATTCATAACATTTTAGTCCTCATAGCGCACATATTCTCATGGTTATGAATGTAAGCAGAATGTTTACACTATAACACACGCATTTCTGAAGCATTCCTACAGAAACTAGAGTACGATGTATTTTGCCACAAGATCTCATTTTGCAGTAAATTTTTTTAAAACTTAGCAAGAAATTTTTGAGCACTTTTAATTCCAACTACTAAATTAAATTGTGCCATTATATGTGCCCATCATCATCTCTTTTTTGAGACAAAGTGCCCAATCAAAAATTAAGAACGTCATTTTAGAATATAACAGTAATACGCGTATTGAGCCAAAATACGAACACATAGTACTTGGCGTATGTGACTTAAATTTAACTAATATAATAAATACCATAATATTTGAGATCAAATTGAGTATATGGAAATTTCACAATAAATGTAAATTACTCAGGAAAGGAACAAAACGTACTTCATTTTGTATATATTTTTTTAAACAAAATTTGAAGATCCAACTCAAGTACAGCTAAGCGTCATTTCATTTTCAGAACATCGCAGACGAAACTGTAATGGCGTCTATCTTATAACTGTATGAAACTGTTGTATATCTGTCCATGCTACCTTAATCTTTCATTCGCTTCAGGTTAGGCACCTTTGTGCGGCGACTTTTATATCATAATGGCAATTATTAATTAGTGAAATGTTCATTGTAAATTTCGATGTTCGTTGTAAATGTCGGTGATCTCAAATGACTTGTTAACTTGGTGTAACTGTAATTGTATCTTAAAATTTAAGCTAACAGAATTTTTACTTTATACAAAGACTGCTTGTAAATCTCTTAATCTTTATTGTTTATCCTATGAATATTTTTTGTAAGGCTGATAGGGGATGCACCCATACCCTTATCACGCCATCTACGGGTCAAATAAAAGGGGTTACCCCAATTTTGGGGGCATCAAGAAAAAAAAGAGAGAGAAAAAAGAAAAAAATGTGCCATTATCTGTATAGGCACTTGGTCATTTCCTGTAAAATCCCTGTGACACCTCATCTATAAATTTGCATAACATACTTAAGAAATGTCATTGTCATAATTTTCCTGTGGTGTGCGGTATGAGGCCATTATGGCTGCTGTCTTAATATTTAATATTAGCCGTCCACGTAACCCTAATACTATAGCCAGTTTACAATTTGACTGCTTTCTGTAAGCCTGACAAGGACACTAACCAAAAGAAGGAATTGTATAAAGTTGTTGTTCGGTGAAAGTGTTCGAACATACGGCCTTCGGGTATGGAGCTCTTTTTCTCAATCAACACTACGACGCTCAGTATTTATTACAGCAAGGGGTCGAACGTGTACCGGTTAGATAGATTTTTAAGTCAGGTCTTAAAGTTAGACGGACTAAAATGGAGAAAAAAGAAAGTAGATAAGGGTTTGTTTTTTTTCATTATTTTTGTGTTTTATCCCACTGCATGTTTAAATCACTTTGTGCCGATGGTGGAGAGGTTATTTCTGCTTCTGAGTAATAAACTTAAAGCACGAAATACAAAAAGATGAAAAAGTTATTGAATGCATTCATGGTTGCGAATGTAAACATCGCTTTGACACGAGTTCACAAATGACAACTTTCCCCATAGTTTGCAAGCAGTTGTTCCTCTACGTTTAGCATAGAAATGTGTCTTTTTGTTTATTATAAATGATTCAAACCAAAGTTGATATTCAGTCGTTCATTTTTTACAGAATTTTCCGTTTTCCTTACTGTACGTATTGCAATTCGTTAGATAAAATATGTGTACGCACACATTTTGGTTCCTGGACTAAACTGAATATGTGACAGCAAGTGTAAATGCTGAAATAACTTCTAAAAGATATTTGTAATTAATTTCAACACACATCAAAATCGGATGCCTTGGGGGACATTTAGTAAGACCCATTTTGATCATAGTTCCATATACATAATATAAACCGCCATGTTACACTACATCCATGAGCTTTCCTGATATTCCATCTTGTTCTTACAGTTAAGCTTACATAACAGTTACTATAAAAACGTAGAGTATAAGTAAAATATGGAAGATTGGGTGTGAGTATTTTATTCTCCCGTCTCCGCATACATGTAATTAATTTCTTCGGCGCCGCTGTTACATGGTAAGCTGCATGCTTGATGTCATGCGGGTTGCAGAACACTGTATTGTCGATTATTCTTAATTTGTCTGTCCGTCCAGTGTCATATAAATAAAATGACTTAAAATTTTGCATCTTGGTTTCTCCCACAAAAGATTGATTTCACCAAAACAGAGCTGATAAAACATTATTTTTTGGTTTTGCATTTTTTGTCCCCCCGCCAAAGGCGAAGGGGATATTAGAAATGGTCTCCGTCCGTCCGTCCGTCCCAATTTTGTCCGGAGCATAACTCCAAAAGTACTTGAGCGATTTTCTTCAAACTTCATACACTGACAGAGCACATTGGGAGGAAGTGCAGTGTGTAAGAACAATAACTCTACCTTGCCTACTTTTAGAGTTATTCCCCTTTATCAGATTTACTTTAAAAGTTTTGTCCAGAGCATAACTCCAAAAGTACTTGAGGGATTTACTTCAAACTTAATACACTGACATAGCACATTGGTAGGAAGTGCAGTGTGCAAGAACAATAACTCTACCTTGCCTACTTTTAGAGTTATTCCCCTTTATCAGATTTACTTGTCCGAAGCATAACTCCAAAAGTACTTGAGGGATTTTCTTCAAACTTAACACTCTGACATAGCACATTGGTAGGAAGTGCAGTGTGCAAGAACAATAACTCTACCTTGCCTACTTTTAGAGTTATTCCCCTTTATCAGATTTACTTTAAAAGTTTTGTCCAGAGCATAACTCCAAAAGTACTTGAGGGATTTACTTCAAACTTAATACAATGTCATAGCACATTGGTAGGAAGTGCAGTGTGCAAGAACAATAACTCTACCTTGCCTACTTTTAGAGTTATTCCCCTTTATCAGATTTACTTGAAAAAAAATTCGGAGCATAACTCCAAAAGTACTTGAGGGATTTTCTTCAAACTTAATACACTGACATAGCACCTTGGTAGGAAGTGCAGTGTGTAAGAACAATAACTCTACCTTGCCTACTTTTAGAGTTATTCCCCTTTATCAGATTTACTTGAAAAAAAAATTCCGGAGCATAACTCCAAAAGTACTCGAGGGATTTTCTTCAAACTTAATACACTGACATAGCACATTGGTAGGAAGTGCAGTGTGCAAGAACAATAACTCTACCTTGCCTACTTTTAGTCAAATAGAAAAATATCATACCGATACTGATAATGCACATGAATATAATTTTGCAAACCTTCTCTTCATTGCCTTATTCTTTTCCCACTTACTTGAAAACTGTACTCAGCATGACCATAACTATACGGCTTTTTAAGGATTTCCTCTCACCAAGTAAAATGTACGAAAGTACAACCTTCAGGTAACTTCTTCCCGGCGGGGGGATTAACCATGTGTAACATGGCTCTTGTCATTATTGAAATGGAAGTTGTATATTCTTATTACTACAAAAAAATATGTAACGATAATTTAAACATGTAGTGCAAAAAAGATATGCGCTTTTACCTAGAAAAAGAGATACTGAAGAGTTTGCACTTTTCTGTTGTTCAAATTTAGCTCGCCATGAGTTTTTTGGAAAAAAGTAGTAGTTTCTTTTATTTCCGTGTTGAATTTTTCTGTTTCGAAAAGAAGCTTTCTTTAGCTAGCCTTTGTGGGATCGTTAATCGTTTCGGTGACTGGACAAGTACAACCATATGTGAAGGTGAAAATTTGTATATGTTATCAACACTTTTTAATAGATAGACTTCCTGGAATCTTATTCAAAGATGAAATTTCTTGACAAATGCGTTTCCTTGATTTAAATGGAGATGGCGAACTTAAGCAGGCAATTGTTTGTATAGCGTCAAACTATTTTCTTTTTCGTATAACGGGGCATCTTTTGACTAAAACGTAAGATATGAAACTACTTATAGGACAAAATGCGTGGACTTCAATTCATTGAATACGGCCAAAACATCTCTGAAAATATATATTTGTTTTGGGTTTAACGCGTTTGGCGGAAGGTTTACCTTACCATAGTTACCAGTACTAGTAAGAAACTGCCAACCTTTTCACATAAAGAGTTATGGTCGGTAGCGGGGCTCGAAACCATGGCACTCAATCAGTGAGAGAGTTAAACAATTTCAAGTCAGCGATACCAACCACTCTATCACGGTGGTGGTCTATGAAATTACATGAAATGTAAACAAAATTATACCCGACATGAACTGAGCTACATTCACACACCAGAATATACAATGTAACTTAATGCATCTTTTCCTGATCCATAATTATTTGATCAGGACACTCATTCTCTGTCAACTAGTAAGTCGAAAAGAAACCAATCAGCAGCCCCATTTTTGTATTGTCAATTGAAATTTACAAGTCAAATATGAATGAATCCGACGAAACTATTCCAGAGTATTTGACCGGCATCTATTTGGGAATAACGTACTCATTCATGGACAGAGGTAAACCGATGTGGACTGCAATGACAAAGTATCAAAAGTTGGTTTCAATATTAGCATCATCAAATCTTTGCCTGTTTAAGACTCCAGCTTTGAACTATCCGAGCTAAAATGGTTTTACACGTCTAACCTTTTGTAGCGTACAGTTAATGTATCGAACCTTAAGCCATTCGTACACAAGAAATGTTTTGCTAGGGAGTTAATTTCTTAATTTGTACTCGTTCAAAGATGTCGTATAGCTGTATAATGCTAGAACACACGCAGAAAATATATACAATACATTATATATTACATTTGTGCTCAACATTAACGATTTTGTAACCAACGGAATACAGACAGTTGTCAGTTGCACTTCAATAACATTTTTAATACGATACCTTTACCTTCGAAAGTTTAGGGAAATATATTATAAACATACCTCCACATGATGCACAGCACTGATCAAATAAGAATTGTAAATTGTCGCTTGAATCAGAAAAATACTGACTTAAAAGTTTGTTTACACTGCAAATGGCCACCATTTTAGTCCGTCTAACTTTTAGACCTGACTTAAAAATTTATCTAACCGGTACACGTTCGACCCCTTGTACAGGGATATATTCATATTACAATATGCCAATGTAAAGTACTTCATTACAAATCATCGTTATTCCTTTTCAGGTCGTGTGTGAATGTCGATTACCTACCTGACATTGCTCAAGGTATACGGGATAGTACAGAAATGAAAGACACAGAACGTTCCCTCAACGATGCTCTTTCGAGGATGAAACAGCTAAGAGAAACTAGAAAGGGAAATTTGGCAAGCCTTGACCAGGAAAAGGATCTGTTGATACATGAAGTCGAGAAGTACAAAGTCGAATTAATCCAAAGAATAACGGAGCTTGCAGAAGATGCAAAGCTTCAAATATGTTCGAAACATGAAGAATACAAGAATGCCGTCCAGTCAGATGTTGACACACTTGACACAGCTATTTCTACAACATCAAATTCTGTAAAGAATTATTCTAATAAAAACGAGGCGCAGTTATTCGTGAATGTTAAAGCTGGCAAAAAGTCAATGAAAAATTACAAAACTCTGTTAAGGGACTTGTCGTCCGGCAAAACAAAGCAAGAATTGAAGTTCACGTTTAATGTTGAACTGAACGATCGACTTACTTCACTTGGATCGATATCAGTATCCGCTGCTAATGAAGATATCAAAGAGTACAAGGCAACTTTAAACGGAAAATATAAAGTTAGTACAAATAATTGCACCATCACTGGAGCATGTGCTATGCAGGATGGGACATATCTGATTTCAGATCATACAAATATCAAGCTGAAGAGACTAAACGAAAACTTTATCGTTATAGAAGAAATTACAGTTGGTGAAAACCCGTTCTCATTACAAAGAATAGGAGAGAAAGATGTCGCCGTGTTTTACTCCAGTGGTAGAGTTCAGTTGGTATCCGTTGGAGATTCCATGAAACTCACAACATTATTTAAGGCAGATAAAACATCAGCTGGAGGTCTTTATAACACTCGCAATGATGAAATGTTTCTTATAAAAAATCAGCAGTTCTCTGTATGTAGGAAAAGCGGTGTTACTTTGAGGACATATGAAAACAAAGATATTAGTCAGGACTCGCAACCGAAACAGACTGCACTCAGTGATGACAACAACACTATCTATTTTGCGAATGTTAAGAATGGATTGTTGGCATTAACTAGAGAAGGAAAGACTCGATGGACATTTAAAGACCCTGAACTTACGTACGCATGGGGTGTATGTGTTGTACCAGGTGATATTATCCTGGTCTGCGGATATAGCTCCAAAAGTATCCTACAGGTTGATAAGAATGGAAGAAAGATAGGGACGCTGCTTGGACCTTCCGAGATTCTGAATAATCCGTTTGCTCTTGCCTTCGACAGAGGGACTTCCAGACTACTGGTGGTATACAGCTCAAATGAAGTTAACGTTTACACATTATCTAAAGTTTAAAGAAAGTACAGGTGTTTTTTGAAAAAAAAAACAGTTTAGTTTGTATTAGGAATTGAAATGTAGGAATTCTTTTTTTAAAATGAGAACAATGCATTATCTGTTTTTTCTTCTAGGACTAACTCATCGCACAATAAGAAATACAGAAGTGCATCATAAAAGCAAAATAATGATACCTTGTTTTGCACACACTGAACATATCTCGAAATTGAATAGAATTCTTTCAACTTTGTTGTTAAATAAAACTTAGTACTTTAAGAACGCGTACAAAACTGCTGAAATAGGACGACGAGCCTATAAAATGAAAACAGAGCCTTTGAAATCGTTTTTCAATAATAAAAGGAATGTAATAATAAGAGGAACTTTTTGTCCTCTTACTTTAATAAAAAGAGGAACTTTTGTCTGACAAGATTTACACTTATTACTAAATTTGGCTTAAAGAAATAACTACATTTGTTAAAGAATTATTTGCTGATGTAATTACATGTGCGGTATACTACTTGAATGGATGAGAAATGTACAGTTTTAGTGACAGACATCATCATGTCATTGAACATGATTAAATTGCTTGAAAGGTTTTCTCCTATGTTAAACTATTTCATGTCTTTAGTGTTTGTCACATATATGTATAATACATACTAAATTATGTTACTATATATGGTAACAAAATTGTACAGTATTATGATGATTATCTTTACGGTCAGGGCATTATAGATTAATTGGCTCGCGCGTGAAGGCCGATTATGCGGCACTCAGAAAAGGGACACACGACATCAACGGCTACAAATAACGTCACCGTATTGAATAAAATGACCGCCACTGAAAAATCTATTGAACCGCTATCAAAATAATCATTAAAAACAAAGCGATAGAAAATAAATGTTAAATGTTACAAGACACACACGAGTTTATCGAAAGTAAAAAAAAATATCAACACTAGGAAAAAGATGACGCTTAACGATAAGCACTTCAAGGAATGGCCAAGAAACACCAACTTAAAATAGATATCACTGAATGAGCATCATATGTGCATTACTAGTTTTTTTTCTTGTATCAGTTACTCTTGCACATTGTATGATGGACAACTGAGTAAAAAACGTAAGATATATATTATAGCCGTTAATTCACGACTGAGCCGGACCGGGACGTATAATCGGCCCGACTCAGCCGTGTATTATCCTCTAAATATTGTTCTATTAAAAACATTTATTTGTGTGGATTATTTTTATTCAAATCAGTAAAAGACTCTTTTCCTCTGCATGCAGCTGCTAACTGTCTCTTATAAACAGGAGATCGTGATGACAATAATCGAGCATGCAAATATGAAACAAATACAGGCATTACCGGTTGAACTCACGATTACCATCATATTGGTAAAATATAGCATATATATAGTCACATGTTTTACAGTCTCATGAGTTCACTACGCGCAAACTTTCAAAGGAACACCATACAAATATCTTGTCCATTAAATCTTAAAGTATGCATGAGATAACTGTGACCCACTCCCTACACGTCCATGGACTCGTCCATAAAACTTTCCTAGATTTATCAGACGGTTCGCATAGAGCAGGAAGCATAACCATATATCCTTAGACCAAGAATAGAAGACCGTAGAAAAGAAGCACAAAGCTCTTTATACAAAGGTCAAAATTCAACAAGCAATCATTCTGTCTTGATTTTTTTGTTCAACTTTAAAAACAGTCTCGGAACTGCAAGACTCTGCCTAACACGGAAGGCATACATTAAAAACTGGCAACACACTCCGAAACTGATCATAACTGCAAGACTGATCATGAAATTGTAAAGTAAAGCAAAAGCAGAGAAAAACAAGAAACATGAATCGTAGGTCGTTAAATAGAATACAGTTGCATGTAAATAGTTTGTTTGGAGTTTAATTCCAATTTAAACAGTATCGTCGTTTAGTAGGTACCTGTATTTAGTTACTTACAGGCAGCTTTACTTTAGTTGCTACGAGGAACCTGTACTATACTTCCTTGCTCCGGTAGAAACTGCCGTCTTTCTCTCATAAAGAGACAGGTCAGTTGCAAGGATCAAACGCATCAGTGAGAGATTATATGAGCTTATGAGCTTATGTAATAATATGCATTGCTAATGGAGGTAATTAATATAAACAGACTTGTAGACCAGAACTTGTATCTATGACAGTAGTATTATTTTTTAAAACCAATGTCCTTGATAATAAGGAATACTCGGCCTAGCATGGAAGGCATGATGGATATTGTGCATGTTTTTTAACACTACTGACAGGTAAATGATACTTAAAACTTGGTCTGATGAGTAATTATTGAATAACTATGACTATGGTCATGAAAATGCGTGTGGTATTGCATATGAGCATTATACATTTTCTTCTATTTTAGGTGAGTTGATCAGAGGTCATGTTGCCATTGACTTTAAAGTAAGAACTAGTACCTGACCAGTTACTAGGCTAACACTTGGCAGCGGAAATTGTAATGCGATACAATGTCTGTAAAAAGTCAATCTTATCATCAATTATGTTACCATCAAGCCGGAGTTCTAACTTAGTGTTAAGTGCTAGTAACTGAAAATGCTGAAAACGCACATGACACCGAGAAGTTGTATTTCATTTAGTTAAAAGTTGCATTTTGAGTAACCGCGTATATTATCAAGCAAACAAGTAGCCAAATTCAATAAAAGCTTATATTCCAGAACGTCTTAGAATGCAAATGAATTCAATCAAGAAATTAGATAGTATTCTAGCGGCAGATGTCTTAAATGTCAAAATGCTCTGAAGAAAACCGCCCAATTCATCCCAGGTCATATCAGCACGTCAATTATTATCTTCAGTTGACATATCGGTTTAGCTCCCTTAGTCCGGCTTGTATATACGCAAATTTTCTTGGCCTGGCTTATGAAATTCGATTTGTTGTATTATTTCACAATTACTGTTTCATAAAACTGTACACTTTTTGAAGCCAAATAGAAAGTTATCAATTTGTCACGTGTAAAGTTCAATTCCGCGAAAAAGAAAAGTCGCAGAAATATCTACATTTCAAAAGGAGTCGCAAAAGTCCGAAGCTATTACCTGAGCTGTCGCCTTTATGTCATTTCTTTGGAGAAGACTGATACTGGTTTAAATTTAAAGCGTTTCAATGACATATTTGATAAATAGGCATTTTACCTGTTTTTTGGAGACAAGAACCACGTCCTATCAGAAAGTATTACACTGAATCTGTAAAAGGAAATAAAAAAATCAATAATTTCCACACGTAAGTCATTGTATTACGATGACATGTTGCATCGAATTTAAGAAGTATTGGTAAATTGGTTGCCATATCTTTTAACAAATCCAAGAATTCAATAGGTAACCCCCCCACCCCCCCCCCCCCACCCCCCAAAAAAGGGAATAAATACCAACCCCAAGTTTCGTTGCCATAGCAATACTTGTTATTTGTTTCGTGGAAGGAAAGAGCATTTGTAAGCTATAATATTAAGCGATATTGCGAGTCTGACACGGTTCTGATTGATTTGTACCCAGTTTACCAATACGTATAACATTTGCGCTCAATAACAGTATACAATGAAGAGTTCCAGTGATATCGGAACAGTTTACGACGTTGATCTATATTCGAGCCGGTCTATTGTGTTTGTTTAGTCAGCTAGTACCCGTTCGTCTGAAGTTTCCATTATTTCATTCCACACATCAACGAAAAGGGGCCACATGGCTTAAATGGCAACCTTTTGTATCCTTTTGATGATTGCTCACCACAAATTAACAGTACATGAATGTAATTAACCTAAATAATTTCGACACCTTTATATACATCCTTACAATATCAAAGTTACAGCAAAGAAAGGACATATATTACGTATCCATTGACTGTCGGAACATAAACATAGTTCATCAAGTCAATGTAAGATATAAAGTTTGAAATGCGAAATGAAATTTATACGAATTGTGCACATCCATTACATTTCTTATAGAAAAACTCGGGATGAAGTAAAAAAAACACGTTGAATAAAATTTTACATACTTACGAAACTACATGTATAATATCAGTAAATATAACTAAACGCACTAAATAGCGTATTGAATTGAAAAGTAGGGCATAAAATATTGTTATTTTTATGTGCATTTAATAAGATTCATTTCATTAGTATATGAGATACCTTAAAAAATTTAGTGATCTTATACCTAACTTATCCATTTTTGAAAAATCGGAACCCGGAAGTTAAAAACCTCCAGTAACTAGGACACGCAGGTAGCTAACTAGTGTAAACAAGCAGACACCCTCAAAAATGGCGACCAGCAAAATCATCGCTAAATCTATCGTCAAGGGTTCAGAGGAAACTTTCGACAATTGTTGTTCACCCTGTACCGAAGCTGGTAAAACGAAAGAGGCGAAAAACTTCTGTGTTGAGTGTGAGTCATCATTCTGCGAGGATTGCCTTTTGGACCATAATAAATTCCCATCGTTAAGGTCACACCAGATTTTGGACAGATCTGGAATGGTAAAGGGAAATCAGAGAGAAACTGAAGTGGCTCTGCCTACTGAAAGATGTGCCATTCATCATGGGAAGCTGATCGACATGTTTTGTGGGGATCACGATGAAGTTTGTTGTGCAGCATGTATTGCTATAAAACACAGGTTTGCTTTGATTATAGGCCGAAAATACGCTCAAATTAAGTCATAATCTTTGGACAAAACTGACTGGGTATTGCAGTCAGGTAAAACAAAACTCCCTAGATGTTCAAACTTTGTTAGGTACAAGTATGCATGGGAGTCATACTTGAGTCTTGGCGAGTTCACCAGGGGAGAAATCCCTCGGTCGGCCGGGACTATAACAATAAAAAAAAATTCGGTCAACCTTTGAGTTTGTCTGACAAGGGAGATGTTTTTTTTTTACTTTTTGGATAAAACATTTTAGTTGCTCTTTTATGAAAGTATAAAGAAGTTGTTAATTTTGTCTGACAGCTACTTGTATCGGGAGAGAATTGTGGAAATATATATCGAATTAATTTCGCTTATTGAAGGATTTGAACCTATATCACTCGGCATTATAAAACTTGTCAGTTTAGAAGTTACCGAAATTTTTATTGACTGATTGTGTACAATATGTAAATATAAACATTCTGTAGAGAAATTTTTAAATAGGTTCATTTTCTTTATTTGTTTTTCAGAGGATGTGTCAATATCGAATACTTACCTGATATAGCACAAAGTAAACAGAACAGTACAGAGATCAAAGAGACATTGCATTCCCTTGAGACTGTTCTTGCAAGGTTGAAAAAAGAAAGAGAAAATTGGAAAGGTAACTTCGATGGCGTCGACAAGGAAAAATATCATTTACTGAAAGAGGTCGAAGAGTATGAAAGCGAATTAATCCAAAAGATAAAGGAGCTCGCCAAAGTTGCAAAAGAACAAATCTGCTCCAAACATGAAGAATATAAGAAGGCCATTCAGTCAAACATAGACAGGCTTGAAACAGTTATTTCTACTATGACTACATCTGTAAAGAAGTGTTGTAGTGAAAACGAAATCCAGTTGTTTGCGAATGCTAAAAACAGTAAGAAGTTAATAAAAGATTGTGAAATCCTAGTAAGAGAAATGCCGTTCGAAATAATAAGAAAAGAATTGAAGTTCAAGCTTAATGTTGGGCTGACAAATTTTCTGACAACTTTGGGATCAGTCAATGAAGATATCAATGAGTATATGGCAACTTTATACGGAAAATTTAACGTTTCTTCAGGCCATAATTGCCAGGTAACTGGAGCATGTGCAATGGATGATGGGACATATCTGATTTCAGATTATGACAATGCACAGTTGAAGAAGCTGGATGGAGAGTTTAACGTGGTACAACAAATTGTGGTTGCTTCTAGACCGTATCCATTTTTCAAAGTAGGGACAAATGTTGCTGCAGTAATTTTATACGATGGAACAGTTCAGTTTGTATCAACTGAACAAAACATGACTCTTACAACCTCATTTAGAACAGATGGAATCTTGAATAGTGTCTCTAGTACAGACAGGGACGAATTGTTCATTTTCAAAGGTGATAACAAAGTAAGTGTATACGAAAAAGAAGGGGCAATGTTGAGAACATACACAAATAACGATATCGGTGGTCATACGATAATTGAACCAAAACAAGCTGCAATCAGCTCTGACAACAAAACAATATTTGTAGCAAACGATAAACAAGGATTATTGGCATTAGACAGGGAGGGAAGGACTTTATGGACATTCTCTGACCCCGAAATGGAAATAGCCTGGGGAGTTTGTGTCTTGCCAGGTGACATTATCCTGGTTAGCGGATTAAGATCCAATACCATTTTACAGGTTGACAAGCACGGAAAAAAGATAGGGATGCTGCTAGGACCTTCCGAGAATCTGTTGAAGCCATTTGCCCTAGCTTTTGATAGAATAACTTCTAGACTTTTGGTGGGTTGTGGCACCAATGAAGTACATGTCTACACATTATCTATGAAAATGTAAATACATGTTTTATGTGATAACATGCAGATAAATTCAAACACAGTGAAGGAATTTGTGTGAAAAAATGTATTGCTTTTCACAAGCAGACACCAACCATTTGCTTTACCTGTTGACAGGATTGACACGATCGGTGTAATCGGACTACTTCTGGATTGTAGAACAAATGTAAAATGTTTGTACATAATATCACTCTAAAATAACTCTATCGAAATTTGGAAACAGAAGTTATGTCGTGAAATTAAATCATACTTCAATTATTTTAGCGAGCATGTGATGAAAACATGAACTAAAATATAATGATATTAGTTAATACTAATTTATTTTAGCTCTATTGTGAAGAAAGCTTGTAGCTTATCGTGTCACTCCGAGTCCGCTTCCTGGAAAAACCAGCACTGGTGTCATATGAGGAGATACGGTCGTGACCCCAGTGGGCTCGAACCCGCAACCTCCGGGATGAGCGGCAGACACCTAAACCTCTACATTACCGCTCGCCTTAAATATAATGATATTAATTGTTCTACTTAAATTCATGTGCGTACAAATGTATTTGCAAAAGAAGCTGTCTGGCAGCGTTTTTTTCTTTTTGCAATATCCCTGAAGAAGATACTGCACACTATTTATGAGTGCGTTGCTAAACAAATAGCTGTCAATTTTGCTGGTAAGATATCTATTTTGGTAATGTATGAGCTACAACTATACCAATTCTACATTCAATGTGTTAATGAGACTTTAATAATATTCAAAGTTTACGAAATAGGCCATTTTCATTACATATACAATAACCGATATACAATGTAGGTTCAACCTCACACTAACTGAAAAAACCAGAAGGATTATTGTGTATCATTATACTTGGCCAGAAATACAAACGACATCTCAAGCACTAAAGATGGAGTATGAAACTAATAAAAGAGAAGATAAATAAAATAATGTCATCTTAATAAACCGAATTCATTGAAATAAACCGTACTCTAACTCGGAGGTTTTACATATTTAAAACTAGCCAGTTGCACAATCAAATATGCGAAGTAAAAGAAAGAAGTTTTTTTATATACTAATTTATTTATTTTCGATTGCGAAACAAGTTCTTACAACTTAGATTAATCGCTGTCGAGACTCATTCCAGATGAAATCAACCTCGAAGAGAGAGAGGGGCATTTTGGAATTATTTGTGTCTTGCCTAAGTACACTACCGACATGTGTATTGTAGGGATCGAACCCTTGGCCCTTCGATCCTGAGGCGAACGCGCTACCACTGCGCCACAGCGGTTCCACCGAAGACAGAGGTGCGGATGACATTTCTTTATTTGTTTGTCAGCAAAAAAGATATATCAACAAGGACCGTTTACACAGTACATTTCGCTTCATAAACTTGAGTTTTAAATAAATGTATACTGTGTTTGACTGCTTCACAACTTCCTGGATATGTGTACTAAATTTTAAGATAGAGCCAGTCCTATTTTGTACTCTTGTACTGTAAGGGTCAACTTTCGTACATGCTTCTGTAGTTTCAGGTAGTTCTTTAATGTGAAAGGAAAACAAGATACAGATTTTGAAAGAAAACAAGAAAAAGGAGATCAGTACACGAACTGTTACTTATCAACACAAGACGCAGCACATATAATTTTGTGTTGTGTGTTTATTAAATTTATTTGTTTTACCTGGCATAATGAAGTATGCTTTGACAATACTTTTTCTCACCTATGAGATATACATATTTCCGCGCATTTACCGGTGATGGATAATCTTATCCTTCACCACTTATCTCTCATCGCTGCTATTTTATTTTTTATTTTGACTATTTTACGTAAATTATAAGCAGCCAGCACATCAAAAGAAAAAAAAATGACTGTAATTTTATTATTTTTGAAATAAACATAAAGAATCTCTCTTGTCCCTACGATTAAAATGCGATGTACAGTATGAGAAAATAAATCTACCATGTCCATTGAGTTGTAGATAAAGAAATCCGAACCTCGGGTTGAGTTACGTCCAAAAAAAATATATCAACCCGTATCTCAACCCGAGGGTCGTATTTCCTTATCTACAACTCATGAACATAGTAGATACACTTTATCTTACTTCAACCAGGACCGGGTTGTTCGAAACTTTAACCGGCTGTTTAGCATACCGTCGATTAACTTTTGATTGAAAAGAATGTTCCTAGTGGGTAATATACATTTTTATTTTGCTTTGAAAAGTGTTTAGTCCTCGGTCATTTGTTTTAATAAGACTTTCAAACTATAGAAATAAAATCCTTAAATTTAACCGACTGTTATGTTAATCGTCGAACAACTGGGTCCAGGTTGTTATTACTACGTTAGATTAAGACTTTGTGCTGGTTGTTCAGTCCTTGTTGGAATGTAGTTTTCAGGTTGTATAAGGTTGAAATAAACATACACAATCATCTTTGTTCAACGAAAGATATAAGATTATTTAGAACATCGCCGTAATGTTATTTCGTTTGCTGGGATATAGTTAAACGTACGTGAGTGGTCAGCTTGATAAAGTTCGATGCACAGTGTATAGTGAAGCCTGAATTGAAGAATCCAGACATTTAAAGTTTACAAACATGTTGTAAACTCGATAAGTTTGAGTTTTATGCTTATTTGCATGCAGTGGCGGTATGCAGGCCTAATACAGTATCGAATGAAGGCGTACTCATATGGACTGCCGAGGTTGTTTAGAGGTGCATTCCCTTTTGACAAGTTTTCAGAAACGAATGGTTTGTATTTGTCCAGCTGTTGCTTATAAATTCTTAAGTCACATTCCCATTTGTCAGTCACCACTAATAGCCCTTGCGAGAATCATGTTTTGTGCAGAGTTTACAAAATTTGACCACATACCTGATTACCTGTCATCTTTTCATCATTTGTTTTTCAGAGTTTGTTATACTACCCGTTAAATCAATGTTCGGGTAATTCAATGGATTGAAGTATATAGTACCTTGTCATTAGTTACCCCATTGCTAAATGTAGACGTATAGTTAAGCGAATCCATGTTACCTCCAGGTGCACATCTTGTATTTGCGCCGAAGTCACTCTTTTTCAATAGGCCATGATATATTAATTACAATGTACATTGTAGTCAAGGACGACAGAAACGTGTCATTAATAACGAAATTAACTTTTTAAATATATTTTATTAATTTTATTAGTTCCGCTTTAGTCTTCATAACTAAATTAACTCAACATAAGGCATCTGTGACATTTTCGTTATTCGTTTTTGAAAAATCATAACCCAGAAGTCTAAAAATAAATAACTAGGACATTGATAGTGTAAACAAACATTTGATAACCGCTAAACGACACCCACAAAAATGGCAACTAGTAAAGATTTCGCTAAATCTATCGTCAAGGGTTCAGAGGAAACTTTCGACAATTGTTGTTTACCCTGTACTGAAGCTGGCAAAACAAAAGAGGCGAAAAACTTCTGTGTTGAATGTGAGTCATCATTTTGCGAAGATTGTCTTTTGCACCATAATAAATTCCCAGCGTTGAGGTCACACCAGATTTTGGACAGATCTGGAAAGAAAAAGGGGGATCAGAGAGAGCCTGAAGTGGCTCTTCCTACGGAAAGATGTGCTGTTCACCATGGGAAGCTGATGGACATGTTTTGTGGGGATCACGATGAAGTTTGTTGTGCAGCGTGTATTGCTATAAAACACAGGTTTTGTGTACTTTCGCTTTTAACATTATAAATCGCAACACACAATGACACAGGGACGTATATTAAAGATGCATATATCCACAGTGCATCGGTAGGGTTCATGATGAAGTTTGTTATGCAAGCCTATATTGCTATAAAACAGAGGCTCATGTACTTTCGCTTTTAACAATTAATAATTATATACGACATAAAGGCAACACATGTAGGTTTATCATGTTATAGATGCATTCCAATACAATCACAGTATATCTGGAACAGTCCTACCTCTGAGATTAGAATTATTCAAGCATGAAGAAATACTTATTGACAGGTATTTGACTCACATTATTGATTGTATGATTTTATCTAATGATTACGTATGGTAAATTGTGACAGGACAATGAAATTTTTCAAAGTTCTTTATTCAAATTGTCATTGTTTTCACAAAATCATCTCTAGTTTGGAATAAGACTCTTAGTCTTGTCTTCCTAGACTATGACTTGATCTCGAACCAAATCGCGTGATTAAAGTTCTGAGAAAACGTCAAGGTACAGCAGAAAAGTTTATATTATCTTTGAGCAGCCATGTATTGTTACCTTAAGGGAATTGTACTTATGTTTTCTCTACATTTCATTAGGCCAAACATAAATTATTTATTATCTTACTTAAATTCGTACATGAAATAAACAAGCAAGAATGTATAGGGTTGGTACAAACAGGTAGATGTATTTATTCCATTTTCGCACATTCAAAAATCACACATGAATAATGGTTCAACAAAAACAACAAAAAATTATATGCCACAATGAAACTATGGCTGCACTGTCTCTTAACATATAAGGGGGAAAAAAATACACCTGAACGTTTAATTGTAACACGTGAATAGTCCTGAACCACTATTCCCACTCACTTTGCAGATTAAAATCGCAACCACACTTTGCATGTCTCCCGTCTTTCGTACCCGAACATACTTCAATTCCCATGGCAACAGAAAATCACCATAACTGAAACAAACAAAACCATGTAGAAATATATACATAACATATGAAATATATTTGATCAAGAATTATATTAAACTTTTTATTTATCTAAAAAGTTTATGTGCGACATCTACCTATTCAGACCGCCGAATGATATTCTTTTATAAATCCATAAAGCAC
This sequence comes from Saxidomus purpurata, assembly GCA_022818135.1. Classification (NCBI taxonomy): domain Eukaryota; kingdom Metazoa; phylum Mollusca; class Bivalvia; order Venerida; family Veneridae; genus Saxidomus; species Saxidomus purpurata. The sequence continues at coordinate 51,804,950 of JAFMSR010000007.1, forward strand.
GAAAACTTCGTGAATACACTTGACTGACCACTAAACACGGTGGTCAGTCTAACATATCTAGATACGGCTTACGACCGTCAATAAATATATTTATGTTTTCTCTACATTTCATTAGGACAAACATAAATTATTTATTATCTTACTTAAATTCGTACATGAAATAAACAAGCAAGAATGTATAGGATTGGTACAAACAGGTAGATGTATTTATCGACAGAAAAAGAACGGGCCTATCGTTTGAGCAGAGAAAATATAGAACATTAAATTCCCAAATTTAAGGAAACAGATCTTTTGATATTGTCGGGTTCACGAACGTAACGATCTTTAGCACTATCTGATCGCCACCTGCCGTGCCTTTTAAATAAACGATCATTAACACCAACAACTGCATCTTTGTCGCCCCACCGGCTCTAAAGGAATGAAGGCCGAACTATTTAGCGTCTAAACCTAACATGGTTAGCCTTTTCAGTAAAATCTCTCTAGCTCTAGTATAGGAGATATGATTCTGTCCATGTAAAACATGTTTGTTCTCCTTCTTGATATACTTGATATTCAGTCGAAAAATAAACTCACTTGAATCTTTACTAACATGAATCTTTACTAACATGACTAGTCTCTGATAACTTAAAATAACGTTCCAGATAATACACTGAACACGTAAATTTTCCAGTTCTAGCGATAACAACAGTTTGACCTTTATGAAACTGATCAGCTTTACTTGAAATTATATTCAACTTAGCCTGTTTTTCGTCAAAATTCAAGTCACAACCTCTTAATCTCACAAGTTCATCGGAGCGTAAAAATCCTGCAAAACTCAAGAGGCACATAACTGTGAATCTAGCATCTATCAAGTCCGAAGTTAACCAAAACGTGTTAAATTTTTTTGTAAACCTGAACAAAAAAAAACAACAACAAAAAAAGCAATTGTACTGTTTATAAGTGTTGTCAGCTTTAGATGTTCTAACTAATTGTTTAAGGTCTTTGCTGAGTACTATCAGATCTGGATGAGATATCTGTAAATCTATCTCTTGCCAAATGCCAACTCGAAAAGCATCTGTCAAATGCATAAAATAAGATAACATATTTACAGATCATTAACTTAATTCCTGCAAAACGCAGCACCTCGCCCTATACATAACTGATGTAGGCGGCTTCATTCAAAACTTTGAATTTCTGTATAACGACAGAACTTCGCCCTACATAACTTTGATGTAGGCAACTTCATTCAAGAAATTACAAAAATGAAAATAATAATTATAATAATAAATTCCTGTATAACACAGGACTTCGCCCTACATAACTGTGATGCAGGCGGCTTCAATCAAAAACCTTTTAAAGTCGTGTATAACACAGGACTTCGCCCTACATAACTGTGATGCAGGCGGCTTCAATCAAAAACCTTTTAAAGTCGTGTATAACATAGGACTTCGCCCTACATAACTGTGATGCAGGCGGCTTCAATCAAAAACCTTTTAAAGTCGTGTATAACACAGGACTTCGCCCTACATAACTGTGATGCAGGCGGCTTCAATCAAAAACCTTTTAAAGTCGTGTATAACACAGGACTTCGCCCTACATAACTGTGATGCAGGCGGCTTCAATCAAAAACCTTTTAAAGTCGTGTATAACACAGGACTTCGCCCTACATAACTGTGATGTAGGCAGCTTCATTCAAGAAACCATAAATAGGAAAATACTAAATATAATAATAAATTCCTGTATAACACAGGACTTCGCCCTACATAACTGTGATGCAGGCGGCTTCATTCAAAAACTTTTTAAATTCCTGTTTAACCACAGAACTTCGCCCTACATAAATGTAATGAAGGCGGCTTCATTCAAGAAATTATAAATATGAAAATGATAATTATGATAATAAATTCCTGTATAACACAGGACTTCGCCCTACATAACTGTGATGTAGGCGGCATTGAGAACTTGAAAAGCAACGAATCCTCTATTAATTTCTGAACCAATACGATCAAATAAATCCTGTAAACACTAAATATCGCCTGTACAATTCTGGAGCACGTATTAAATCAGAAATGAAAAATAGAAACAATTGCATGTATCTATTATTTATTTAAAACATTTAAAAAGAAATCTAAAATGTTCGTACATGCGCTATTTATTTTTAAGAAGAATCTATTTTTAAACTTTCCTATCACAGGGACTGTCTCAAAATGTGTTTTACCTGTCAAATTTGACAGTCCGAAGTAGCGAAAATGAAAACAGTAATTTTCTAAAACAACCAATATTTATGTGTTAAATAATTATTTAAATGTGTGTTAACTGAAACCGGACATATGCCAAAGTTAAATTCTCACAGCCAAAAATTTTACTATAAATCTTCTTGACCCGAAGACTGACTGGCTGTCTCTGACGAAAATATTTTGTTCTTTTTTAAATTCCAATATTTCAAGACAAAAATCTTGTTTTTCGCCATTCTGCTGAAACAAAACTGGGCAGAATGGAAGAACTGGACCATTTTTGCAAGATCAACGTTCCGTGACCGTTATATGAGAGTAAAAGAAAGAATGTCCTATTGACTAATCGAATGGGGGGAGCTAACCAATTATTAGTATTGTGCCAATTTTTAGTAAAGTAATCCACAGCCTCTGTTTCAAAATTAAAGAACTTGGAATTGTACCTGCGCAACGTCCTGTTCCGGTAAGTGGCAAACCTATCAACGTCAAAAAGTTTTCTTGAAAGTCAATTTCATGAAATTCAAAGAAATTATCACACTCAAATAAACTGAAATAAAAACATCATTTATTGGCGTAAGCTGGACCGGTTCCTCTTCCAAAGGACTTTGTGTCAGACGGGGTGTACGAGTTGGTGAAGTTGGCCCATAAGCAATCTCTCCGAAAGTGGCCTGTTTTCCCACATGCAAAGCAAACGTCTGTACCCGAGGCTCGCCTTTTCTCACGAAAATTGAAGTCAAACCCTCTAGGAAAGGGTGCACCTTGGTAGGATCCTCCCTGAAAAGATCCACTTTGGTAACCGTGGTAAGGTGTGAAGGTCGGCATGCGTGGCTGAGTTTGGTTTGCTGTTGAAAATCTTGTACCCATAGCACCAGGACGCATGAAAGTAAAAGAATTTTGAGCATTATTGACATGAGACATTTTAAGCTTTTTAATCGCCTTAATCTCAGTTTCTTTTCGTCTTCACTATCATCCCCAAGTGAAGGGGTCTCGTATTCGCGGACCGTGACCCAGCCCCCAGGGGAATTTTCTGCGATCTTAATAAGTTTATTTCTATGCTGTATCTTTTTCAGCAAATTCTTAGCGAGAAATTTAACATGTGCCGAGTCCTCAAAATGAACAATAATGTCTTCAACAGAGTCAATAACGTCACTGTTAAACTCGAACTGCTGCCTGTGTGATTCACTCTTAAACTTAAGTGCTTTATCTTTCACTTTGATGTTGCTCGAACTGCCTGCACCGCCAGAAAACTGTTTCTTTAAATCACTAATTTGAATGTCAAAGTAAGATCTAAAAAGTCTGAAAGCTTCAAAAACATCCCCTTCGCAATCCCCTGGGGGCTTACCTCTAATATGGCCACGTTCACCTCCTTCTTGTTGACCGAAATGCCCCTGAGAGTCGCCACGTAGTCCGCTTTCTTGTAGAAATTGCTGACTTCTTGAAGAGCTGTGGAAAAACGGCTGTCGTCCTAAACTGCCCTCGCTTGAAGAGTCTTTATGTTTAATTTGAGCTGATAAACTATGCTCGTCATCTATTTTGTGAGCGGAAAAAGAATCGTCGTTTTCTCTTGACATAATGATAGAAGAGAAAAGCTTATGTGCGACATCTACCTATTCAGACCGTCGAATGACAATCTTTTATAAATCCATAAAGCACGAAAACTTCGTGAATACACTTGACTGACCACTAAACACGGTGGTCAGTCTAACATATCTAGATACGGCTTACGACCGTCAATAAATATATGTATAAACAAGAAATGATAAAATATAAGAAAAGACATAACTATCTAAGTTTTAAATGAACCTTTTTTCTTTACAGCAGCTGCTGTTTTACACTGAAATCCACCAAAAATATTTAAAAAATGATGCAGTAAAATCAAGTTCATCTCCCCCTTTTAATGACATTATGACATAACTCATGGTCACATGTTCAAATACAAAAATAGCCAGGCAATTTATTTTTCAATATTTTGGTTATAACATGATGAAAAATGTAGAATGTTTCTCGAAAGTTAAAAAAATCGGACACAACTATAATAGTAGTTTGGAGTTTCCAGAAAGTAACCTCTGCTTCCTCTGTTAAGAAGAAATAAAAGGCGACATCCATAAATAAAGTGTGTAGCGTTTAAAACAGGAAAAAGTGTTAATTGTTAAGCGTTTATATGCATTTTTCAGCAATCCTGATTGGTTTGATAATTTTCAAGTGTAAAGTTCACAAAACATTTACATGGCCTACTCATGCGTATTGCTACAATCTCAGCTTGCGAGATTTTCAAATAAAAATATGGTGACGGATCAGGGGCAGTGACGGCTGAAGGGCACTTAACGATATACTTTGTTACTCTTTAAAACGAATACGAATTAAATTTCACGATTTCTATTTATACACGGTAAAAATAGTATTGCGAGAAGGCGAATACTTCTGAATATCTCTGGAACGACTGAATGTATATTATATATTTATATCAAATGAAAGAATAATGTCAGCGAAAATGTTTTATCGCATCAAATATTTGTAATTTGTGCCATACTGTATACAGGAATAAAACCTAGAATACTAAATGAAATTATAGCATAACATACTTACACTCTACAAGTTTAACAAAATTGTCATGATAATAATTATCTGATGTGTGGTATAAGACCATCGTGGCTGCCTTAATACATGAATTTGATATTGGCCGTTCATGTAATCTTAAGTCAGTAAGACTGCTTCCAAGAACTCTGACGAGAACAAACACCGATAGAAAAAATTGCATAAAGACGTAGTCAGTCTACTGACAGTATTTGAACATGCGACCTTCGGGTATGGAGCTTGATTCTCTCAATAGACACTACGACGATTTACGTTTATAACAGGGATATATCTGAACGTATACATTTAGTACTTCATTATTGTGTTTTAAAGCTTAACCGCGTAAGAAAGGAATATCGTTCTTACGTATCTGAAATAGATTCCTGGGCAAAAATGATTGTGAGATGCATGCACATATTGATACATTAATCGCTTGTAAATATGCTGATCTTTGGTGTATTGACATATTATTCTTTTACACACCAATGCATTTCTGTTCTGCAAATTCATGCAGATAATATGATAGACATATCCTACCTAAATTGGACTGAATAGGTCCAAAACGTTTATGCACCTGTTCGTGGTCAGTCTTACATCACAACAAAAGATATGGCTTTTCTATTCCAGGTCGTGTGAGAATGTAGATTACCTACCTGACATCGCTCAAGGTGTACGAGATAGTGCAGAGATGAAAGACACAGAACGTTCCCTCAACGATGCTCTATCAAGGATGAAACAGCAAAGAGAAACTAGAAAGGGAAATTTAGCAAGTCTTGACCTGGAAAAAGATCGTTTGATAAATGAAGTCGAGAAGTACAAAAGCGAGTTAATCCAAAGAATAAAAGAACTTGCTGAAAATGCAAAACAACAAATCTGCTCGAAACATGAAGAATATAGGAAGATCGTTCAGTCGGATGTTGACACACTTGACATATCGATTTCTATAATATCGACATCTGTACAGACATTTTTTAGTAAAAACGAGGCGCAGTTATTCGTCAATGTTAAAGCCGGTAAAAAATCAACGAAAGATTATGAAGCTCTGTTAAAGGACCTGTCGTCCGACAAATATGAGAAAGAATTAAAGTTCACGCTAAATTTTGGGCTGAAAGATCAGCTTACTACCCTTGGATCGATTAACACCGGCAATGAAGATATCAAAGAGTACAAGGCAACCTTATACGGAAAATTCAGTGTTGCTCCAAATCACTGTCAGGTAACTGGAGCATGTGTAATGGAAGATGGGACATATCTGATTTCAGATTATACAAATAATCAGCTGAAGAGACTTAACAGAGACTTTATCGTTATAGAAGAAATTACAGTTGATGAAAGGCCTTATTCATTACAAAGAATAGGAGAGAAAGAGGCCGCCGTCTTTTACCCCAGTGGTAAAGTTCAGATGGTAACCATTGGAGATTCCGTGAAACTAATAACCTTTTTTAAGGCAGATAAAACAGCAGCTGGAGGTCCTTTCAATACTCGCAATGATGAAATGTTTCTTCTAAAGAATCAACAGTTTTCTGTATGTAGGAAAAGAGGTGATACTTTACAAACGTACGAAAACAAAGCTATTAGTCAGGACTCGCAACCGAAACAAACTGCACTGAGTGATGACAACAACACTATTTATTTTGCAAATTACAACAAAGGATTGTTGGCATTAACTAGGGAAGGAAAGACTAGATGGACATTTGAAGACCACGAACTTGTAAATGCTTGGGGTGTATGTGTTCTTCCAGGTGACATTATCCTGGTCAGCGGATTAAGCACCAATAGTATCCTACAGGTTGATAAGAATGGAAGAAAGATAGGAATGCTGCTTGGACCTTCCGAGATTGTGAATCAGCCGTTTGCTCTTGCTTTCGACAGAGGGACGTCCAGACTACTGGTGGGATGCAGCTCAAATGAAATACGCGTCTACACATTATCTAAAGTTTAAAGAAAGTACAGTTGTTTTTGCAAGACCAGAGCAGGTTGTATTAGGAATAAAAATGAAGGAATTCTATTTTAAAAATGAATACAATGCATTCTCTGTTCCTACTTCTACATGTTCTACGACATATTTCTAAAAAACACAAATGCATTATAAAAGCAACATAAATAATGCCTTGTTTTGCCCAAACTGAAAATATATCGAAGTCGAATAAAATTCGATCAACTTTGCTGTGAAATAAAATAAATCTCAGTACTTTAATATCGCATATTTTAAAGCTAATAAAATGGATGGACGACGGACTTAAAGAATGAAAAAGGACTACATACTTATCATTTCAAGATTAGCGAGAAGGAACTTTTCTGACAATATTTGCAACTGTAACCAATTTCGACGTTAAGAAACAACTACGGATGTATAGATGAGTCAAAATTGACTTTAGTAAAAGAAAGATTTGCTGTAATAACATGTTTTAGATGTCATTCTATCCTAGGTAAAAAAATGTAATACATGTACATGTAGAAGACTTGAGAGAGGTCCGTTCACTGGAAATGAACAGTTTAAGTAACAGGTATTATGCCTCATTGAAAATGTTCTAGTTGCTTGAAACGTTTCCAGCTACATGTAAGTCAAACGATTTTAATAATTCTTTTCAGTGTTATACCGGGTATATACTATAAATATTTATAAATAAGTAGATGTAAAACTGAAATTTCTTATATGATTAATCTCTAAATGTACATGGTATTGTTGAAATTTCTTTGCGTTTCTTTTTATCGCCAGTAATATTTTACTCACTGACACACAAAAATGAGGTTTATTGGCTAATAAGCTGTTTTACGAAGAGGGCCGTTTACTATGTCAGTACCATTTAAACATTATTTTTGACTAAAACATTGGTAAAACTCTGTCTAGTTAAGTGACTGAATAGCGACATATAGGTTACATTTCAGTTTGAAATTGCTGTATGCCAAGTCTAATAAACCTTTTCTTCTCAATGTGTATATATATATATTAATCAGCTACCTAAAGAAATAAACATTAATTTTGTGCTTCGTATTGAAGTTAGTAAAAGGCCATTTTCCACCACAGGTTACTGCGAACTTTCTTTTATAAAAGGGGAGATTGGGATGACATGAGATGTCATAATGAAATAAAATGGATAATTAAGAGAACCATGCTTGAAAAGTGTTTCTGCTACGTTAAATAATTTTTATCATAATGATTCTTTTAGATGCTTGTTATATATATTGTTCTATTGATCAGATAATTGCTTAAATCAACATTATTTTATGGTGTTTATCATAAGCTCACCTGAGCATTTAGTGCTCAAAGGTGAGCTACTGTGATCGTCTGTCGTCCGTCGTCTGTCTTTCGTCCGTCGTCTGTCCACACTTACCTTGTGAACACTATAGAGGCCAATCATCATGAAAATTGGCCGGAAAACCTTGTGAACATTAGAATCTCTTCTTCGCATCAAATCTTCCTGACGGTTGGTCAAAATGTTTGTTTTGATAAATTCTAGGTCACTGGTGCACTTATGGTCAAAAACTAGGTCACTAGGTCAAATCATAGAGAAACCTTGTATACAATCTAGAATCCACATTTTGTAACCAATCATCATGGAAACTATTCAAAATTTTGTCTCAGTGACCTCTAGGATCAAGTGTGAGACTGTGTTGCATTGAGTAAAAAAACTAAGTCACCAGGTACGTTGATCTTGACCTACTTTTTTGTGAAGCCACAGTCATGAAATTTTGAATGTGTGTACACTTTAGCAAGTAGGTTTTAAAACCTTAAGCGTGACTTTTTGACATGTTTTTTTTTTTTTTTTTGGAACAATGGTATGCAGGTGAGCGATATAGGGTCATCATGACCCTCTTGTTAATATAAGTGAACTGCAAACTTTCGCTTATAAAAGGAGAAACCGTGATGGCATTAGATGTCATTATGCAATGACAAAGGAAGTTCATGATAATAGAAAATGCAAAACCAAATCATTCACAGGCAACAGCAGTTAAACTTGAACTTAAATTCATGCCGGTAAAAAATAAACCATAGCAAATGAAAATGTTTGGAGTCAGATTTACCGTATGTCAGATTTCAATTCCCGAAAATGTCACAGGAACAACAACAACATTCCAAATACTATTAAAGTATACATGCGTTGTCTGTGATCCGCACTTCACATACCTTACACTATCCGTCTGTCCACGCCCACGAATAGAGAGTTTAGTGACACATAAGTTACATTACTTTTTAAGTGACTTTTTTCTCTTTTATGTAAATAGAAGTGTCACTTAAGTATCCATTTGTAAGATAATCCGTCTTTCACACTTTGTTTCCGCAAATTCACAGTAGTCAAACTTTACAGGATGATTGGACTTATTGGTTGGATGTTCCCTAAAGTGATCCGACCTTATCCATATGACCCATAGTTTTCAAACTTTACAGGATGATTGGTGTTATTGATTGATCTCTATTGTTTTTGGTCAGTAGGTCTAAGGTCAAAGTCACATTGATCCGTACTTTGAAAATCGTTTCTCTCAATAACGTGAGATCTATATGACACACAGTCTGTTCAAATCTCATAGAACTCTTGATCTTACTGAGTAAGATCCCTATTAGTTTTGGTCAGTAGGTTTAGGTCAAGTCATATTGACTTTTACATTTAATTCTTCATTAGGGCCATGAAGTGGGGGAGACATGCCTGTTTTTAAAAAACAGCGTCTAGTTTGCAAACAGCAGGACGCTTGGCCACTTATCATCATACCAAAAATTGAGTACCATAGAAAAAAAGGACAATATTGCACAAATGTCAAGATTCTACAATATAACATGATGTCTTGCTTTTGTTGTTTAACGTTCAAAAGAATCCGTTTTATTTCAGGATAAATTAAAAAACTAGTTCCATGATAATTGATTCGATGCGAGAAAATTTTGATAACAGCGGACATTCAAGTTTATGGATTTTATAGGTAAACTAGTGTTCACTCGTTATTACTTAGAAAGGGGACACCACTCCCTGGGGCAGGGCAAGGAAGAATGACTCTGTACAATGTATATATTTGTGGAAGTCGAGCTACAATAAAGTGGTGAAAAAATTGTTAAAGATAGAAAATTTTAATGTATTTTGAGACATGTAAAAATATATCTGGTTTGGCTATTAATATAAGTATATAATAAAGTTCACTGTGTCACTTAGTTTGACTCTTCGCTACTTAAAATCAAGATGCACTGTAATCTACATCGTGCCGAAAGATTTGGAAGTGTTTATAGATTATAATGTAGTTACATTAAACATGTGTAAGTCAAATGAAACTGAATGCTTAGGATGAAAACATTTTCTTACTAAGATGTTGAAACAAAACATGTTAATAAAAACACTGCATTAATAATAGTCAAATAAAAAATATCAGAATGTGACAAATTTTGTTCAAGAAAACATTGTATATGGCATATTTGTATTAAAAATTTCAATATACAGAATGTTCCCTAATAATATAAGTTACAATTTAGTTGTCCTCTAGGTTAGGATTAGTTGGTTATAATCAGTTTTATTTTCTATTAGTATATCACAATATTGTTTTTCTTTGATTGTTTTTAGTCCCGGCCGACCCTGGAATATCTCACTTGGTGAACTGACCAGGTAGAACCAGACCCTTGATTCTTTTACATGCCCGGTGTATAGCACCGATAAACGTGAGACTACCTCTGGGTTTCTAACCAGCTCATCTCTAGATGGATGGGAAACGCTGAAAAGCGTTTTTGAAATTTCCAGTATTCCGACCGGGATACGAGGCGGAGACCTCCAGATTGGCAGTCTAGAGCGTTAACCACTCGACCACCGCATCACCCTTAATAAGTTTAATTTATAAAACGTACTTTAAACGACTTCTTTTTGTGCAAGAATGAGTCAATAAATGCCACGAAGTTTGCGATTGCTGCTTTGCACATGTCGCACGTGATTCTCCACATTTAATGATAGTGTCAGTTTATGATAATAAAGAAAGGTTCTAGACGTGATCTTTTAGTATTCCCAGAGTTGAATGTAAAGTAGTGTGTATTTCGACCTCGAAGTAATTCTGTATTATTGCAGAAATAAAATAAAATATCGTAACGATTTGCATTGCAACAATACATTTATAGAACGCACATTTCTATATGAATTATATGCTTAAAGGGGCAACAGGACTATATAAACCACTAGATGGCGCTGGGGCAGGTTTTTCAATATTTTCAAACATGTTTCAGATCAGAGACCCTTTTTCTTAAATTTTGACAAAGTTACAGAACTGTTTCCTTTGAAATTTGTTACAAAGGTAAGCTTTGCCATTTCAAAACAGTTAATCCAAAAATCTTAATTTCATATCACTTCTAAAAGTGACTTTGAGAAAAAAATCAAACTGTCAAGCAGACGATCTCAGATTTGAATTTCCCGGGAGGTGTGGCTAATTGCTGATAGTCTGTGTTTATAAACAAAGCCACGTGGTGATGTTTATACACTTGAGAGCAGTGGCATGCATTACAGAACAAAAACAGTTTACTAACCTTGATGAAAGTTTATTTCCATAAAATGAGAATATCCATCAAAATGAATCATTAAGTTATTCAAGACCTATATAAGTAAAGGTCACTAGATAACATAAATATATTTTTTGTGCTGAAATCTATTCAAGTTGCCAATTGTTTTTCGAGTATTAAGTATTGAACTTTCTAATTTTGGTGTAAATGTCTAACTTGCAAAAGTACACAGCAGGACATAACTTCCCTTGCAGTTCAAATGTTTTGTTCTTCCCCCATTCTTCCGTACTTTACTACAAAAACCCCTTCTGTCTATAGTACAGTTCAGTATTTTCTATAATAATTTTTGTTGTATGATACTATTTCCAGGTTCAGGTAGTCTTCTATTTCTTAGTCAAGCCCATGACTATGCAGATACAATAAGGCAAACAATAAACAGTGTTGGTATAAAAAATTTTAAATGTTTATGTGACTTAGACGAAGAATCCTTACTAAACCACTGCAAGGATCGCACCTGCAGGGTCAGTTAATATTATCCTGGCTCATTATATATTATGATCCATTATTATCCAAGAATGAGCCTTTTAGATTGATTTTACTTTTGATTTTAGTAATTTCTCCATTTTATTTTTTCTTGATGGTCTATAATTTACATCATCCCGTGTTATCATCGCTACGAATTTTCAAATCCGTGTCAAGAACATTAAAACTAACACAAATAGCTCCTTTTATTCTCTTGTGATATAAACAATACATGTCTTTTTCTGCAATGCTTTAAATATGAAAATTTTGCTTCATCAACTACATGCATATACATTGTATTGTGTTTTGAACTGCTGTGATAATTTCCCTCCTTTTTCTGACACATGTATCAGTTTCATGTCTGGAATTTGTGTCCTTCAAAAATACACAAACCAGACCTGCATGCCAATGGCATTTAATTACCAATTAATTTTGTGACTATCTTAATTGGGTGCTGACATATTCATTTTACCACAATGTATTTATATTGTAGGAAATTACACAAAGTCAGGCCTTGTGCAAAATTTGACTCTGTGAGTTAGGTGTGAAATGTAGTATTTATCTTTAAATTTTCTAAAAAGGGAGAATATAATGAAAGTCATGGGATAAAAAGAAAGTGAGAAGAAATTATTCAAGAGGTGGATAAATTTTCATCTGATTCCAAAGTGCTTTAAAAAACGTTAAGAAGCCCCAGGTCAGCTCAAGAGCTAAAATCGTCTGCTTGCTATTGTCACCAGCTGTTTGTTTACATTTCTCCATTGCATGTTAATGTAGAACACTGAGTTTAACTGACAGGTACATAGTTGAGAGAGTTTAACAATAGCCACTCCCCAAATACTCGCTGCCGTGGCAGCGATTGTTGCCAGTTTAATGTCGTAAGGTAAAGGTCAGCATTTTATTCATTACATGTTTAACAAAATATTTCTGCCAGAAACTTTTGCTAGACAAAGACCGAACTTTTTCTTTCTTTGCTTGAATTATTTACGAAAAATACTAGTATTTAGTTCTTGTACACACAAAGAATAAATGTCAGATCTACCTGACACTGGCAAAAAATCAAACATAACCGAAATAAGCCGACTGAAAAACATTAATGTTCTTTTCAATATTTGTGTGCATGCTGTTGTTGGCTGAAGTGCAAACTGTCTGCTCTAAATTGATCTTAATCAGAAAAGCAATAAAGTTTGATGGCCCATCGTACTTGAACAAATTAATATGAACTCTCAGATGTCACAGAACTTTCAGAAATTAATTGCATTGTCAACATCACTAGACTGTGTTTAAATAAACATACACAACATTTGATTCACCAACCAAAGCATTCGTAAACGTAGAAATATTTTGAATTAAATTTGATTAGTGTTGCTAAATGCCGGATAAAGATTTGTCTGACTTTAAAAGTATAATGTCAAATTTCACGCAATTTTGTTTTCCAAACCTTTTAATCTACCAAAGGTGGCTTTGGTTGTATTCCTGGTCTAACATATTCATTTGCGAGTTAAACGAACCCATGTTGTTCATAAAGTGAAAAATCATTAGGTCGTTCAAGCGTTCTTGTGCAACGTTCGACAGGATCACAGACCCCGTGCTTATAAAAATTTATTGGGTACAATCTCATGCTCATCACGAAATCATGCTCACGTAATATGAAGTCAAGTAATTTGTCTTTTTACAAAGTCGGGTAACATAACAATAATCAGAAGGTATATTCGAGGGCTTATGTATCTTTATATTAAACCCAACTTTGTAAATAAATATAACTTAACTTGACCTGAATTAATTGAGTATGATTTCGTGTTGAGCATGAGAGAATGTGCTCAGGAAATTGTTATATGCACGGGGCTAGCTAGAGATATTGTTGTCTAAATAGAAACAACATGCAATTGTTTCAAATGATTACAAAATAAGACAAAGAAAGGGTATATTTAAGTGACTTAGCTATTCTGATTATGTCACAATGTTCGGTAGCTTTGTCAAGCTAAAACAAAGGAAGTTTCATTTGATGACTTGAAAGCAAACAACTTCACATCAGCTTCTACGAAAAAATAGTGTAATTATTGTAATTACTTGAAACAACAGCAGACATTCTGATTTTTCGAAGTAATTCCGACGGAGTTTTGAAATACATTAAATTGACAAAAGCACAAAAAGGTAAACAGTATAAGACAAGCACACAAGAAATGACAGAATTATTGACAATAACGCCGACAGCAGTTTTGGAATTCTAATGAATCCTACAAAACATCAGGTATTTACAAATAAAACCGGTTGACCTTAATAATCTGTATAAAGTATATAAAGTGTACACATAGACCTAAGTACACCATTGGGCATTCTCACGAGATGTCTGATGAACATATGGCAATACAAATGAAAAAGTAGCAAAGAAAAGAGAAAAATATACTTTCAAATGTGGAACTCATGTGCTGTTGCAAATTACAGGAAAAATAAATTACATTAAGGAATGTATATGATAAAACAAGAACAACCAGACACATGTCAACATAAAACGTGCATGGATAAAAACTCAGACTGTATTTAAGGAAACTAGATTAAATCAGTGAAATATTTGGGCAAAAGGATCAATTAAAAATTGAACAATTTGCGTAGAAAAAGACCCGTCACAGAATTAAAACCGACCAACTGGGTGCAAAGCATTTCCAACCTTTATAACTAATCGAAGTAAAGTATGCAAATTATCACAGACAAACACCAGTAATTCATGTAGAGTCACTGGAGCCATCGTTCTTAGCAGAAAAACCTTTTGTGTACCACAGATAATGGAAGTGAAAGGCCATAAATCCAAAGCATCACTTGTTGTCAATCAAAGGTTCGAGTATTCGTTATATTTTAGACTCAATGTTTATCAAATGAACACATTGAATGTCAGTGGAATATAATGTGAAACATTACAATTTCTCTACAATATAGCATCACAAATAATGAACAATCAATCTCAAGTTTGCTTTTTGATATTCATGAAAACTTTAAGGCAATTGAGATAACTAAAATGCATTCATCAAAAAAGTGTCAAATGTCGTAAAACGCAGCATTAAAAGTACAATCGCTGCAAATAGTAGGCTTAGTGGAGGACAATTAGCTTAATCAGCACCTTGCCACTGCTCTCGTGTGAATTTGTTAGTATACCAGATCGGACACATGTCGGTATCATAGTCTTACACACCTTTTAAAATTGATATTTCATTTCTTTATTATATCTTCTCACCATTTTTTTTAAAAGCGGTATTATACTGGCTTTTGTCCCTCAAATTTGTGTTACACTGCATGTTTTTTATAAATGAATGAGTAAATTTAAATTAATTTGTAATCTAAAAGGATTAATACAAAATTAATACTGAAGTTTTTCTGTTTCTTAACATATAATACAGGAGCAAACCACCATATCCAGCACTCCACTGGGCCACAAAAATGAACAAAATGAGTCATGTACCAAAATGTTCGGGAGACTCTGAAATTTATCTGACTACCGGCAAAAAATGAAAATATTTGGTGCGGACCGAGAAATTCAAGATGGCGTCCAATATGGCCGCCGTTTACGTTATAGCAGGTTTTTTCTTAATGTCCAACTTTAAAATATACTGAAGGACAAAAGTAATGTCCGGTTCAAAATTGTTGCACATTGCGTTTAATTTTTTATTTGCAAATTTATGTTTTGAGACTACTTGCTACATTACAAGGTGTAAAGAATTCTATACAAATGCATTCAATCAACCGTGACGGCATAAACCATGAATTTCACATTTATCTAAATGTTATGTACATGAAGCTTATAATCACATAAATTTCAAGTGATTTTTGTTACCAAAGGATAGTCCCATTGAAAGACGTAAACATTTAGACAAATACTCAACATATGTTGTTATTACGAAGCTTTCAAGATAGAAAAATGTGCGCGTTTATTTTGGCTGGAGGACAGTGAGCATACAACACATGTTGCACGTGCGTTGAACGCCCACGAACATTCTATTGGACGTCACGAACTTTGAAAATGTGTTAATTGACTCGAAAATGATGATATTCTTATGCTTTTCTAATTATGAACAAAATATCCATTTTCAGTTTTGGTATTTCTTTAATTATACCGGACAGAACTTTTGTCCTTAAGTACTTATCAAAAAGGCACATAAAAAAGAAACACACATAAACATATTTTCTAAGAAAGTGCTAAAAAAGTACGATATTGTGAGTTTCATACAAAGTCACTGTCAAGGTCATATTCAAGGTCAAAAGGTCAAAATGACCAAACAATCCCTTTTTCGGCTAATTCCTTCTCTGTAGATTGAAAATTATATGATATAGCAAGTCCAGTTGATATAAATGATATCTTATATGTATGTGCTTTTATTTTACAACCATGTTATGCAAATGAAATCGGTTGCCATGGATAATTGCAAGATGGCGTCTAAAATTGATGCCATACTTCACAATGGTAGGTTTTTAATCTAATTAAGGTATAAAATATTTATGGGAAAAGAAGGTGCAAATGAAACATACATATTAAACATTGTGTAGTAAGTAAGCGCTAAATAAATAAGATATTTTGAGTTTCATACAAGGACCTTATCAAGATTATCTTAAAGGTCAAAAGGTCAAAATGATAAAAAAGAAATGACTGATTCCCCTCATTACTTCTTCTGTTGATTAAAAACTATATGATAAAGCAAATCATGTTTAATATTATATTAATAATGTTATACAGACCTAAACTTAGTTTTTACCACTTGTATAAATAAAATTAGTTGCCATGGAGAAATGCAAGATGGCGTCCAAAATGGCCGCCGTTTTTCACAATAGCAGGTTCTTATACTGGTTTTACATATCAAATTTATGAGAAAGAAGGTGCAACTGAAATATGAATATACATTTGTACTAAGACAGTACTTTTGGATTCATAAGAAGTCATCATCATGGTTATATTTAGGATTAAAAGGTCAAAAATAAGTCACAAAATGAGCCACTTCACTTTATTTTTTTCTGTTGATACAAAATATCTTTTATAATATCAATAAAGTTTTACATACATGCAGATTTATCTTATAACCATTTAGGATGAATAACATTGGTTGCCATGGAGAAATGCAAGATGGGCGTCCGAAATGGCTGCTGTTCTTATTGCGAATATACGTAGCTTAAAGTGAGTTTTTAATACCGCTAACGTTGGTGCTGGCATCTGTGTTGTCGTCACACATTAATTAAGTTTTCATGTCCCAAAGGTGGGCGTTTTAAAATCGTACCATCTGTCTGTCCGTCCGTCTGTTTGTTTGCTCCCAAAAAGTTGGGTTTAAGTTGCTATGGCAACAATAGGTAACAGTAACTTATCTTTGAGATCATTCATTCCGTTTTGGTTATATGGCTTTTTATGGCTTATGTGGCTAAAAAGAACAATAGGGAGAACAGAAGAATAACCACTAAACTGCCAATTTTTAGTACGTCCGTCTGTCCATCCGTGTATCCGGTATTCCATTGTTCTAGTCCGTGCTGTAACTTTGTCATGCATGAAGAGATTTTCAAATCACATGGCACGGATGTTCACCACATCAAGACGACCAATGGCGTTCAAGAACCACTTCCATACCTCAAATGTCAAGGTCAGACTTAAGAGTATAAAGGTAATGGAGTCCTGTTGTATGCACACATTTGTGTCCGGATTGTAACTCTGCCATGCATTGAAGAATTTTAAAATAACTTTGCACAAATGTTCAGCACATCAAAACCATGTGTTGAGTGCAAAATTCCATGACCCTACCTCAAAGGTCAAGGTCACACTAAGAGTCTAAAGGTCAAGGAATACTGTATACAAAATAACTATGTCGTGCATGGAAATATTTTAAAATTACGTGACACCACTTTTTAGCAAATGGAGATGATATATCACACGCAAGTCCCACGTTTTTGCCTTGAAGGTCAAGGTCACACTTCAGAGATCAGCGGTTTTAGAATCCTGTATATATGCACATGCTTATGTCTAGATTGTAACGCTGTTATACATTGAAGGATTTCAAAATGAATTGGACGAAATGTTCAGCGCATGGAGATATAAAATGTTGTGCGCAAGTACCGAATTCACAACTTGAATGTCAGAGTCACAGACTGTGCGATACCGCTTTAGGGGCATTCGTTACTTATGAAGGAAAGCCATGGAAAGTTTGTACCAATCCAAGTTTCCCCCTCATCTTTACAGACATTGATTTGAACCTTGCAGTACTTGTTTACCATCATGTTCCCTATCCATATGGTTTTGACTGTTTTCTGCCACTTTTCCACTTAGAAAATATCCCTATTCTAGTTAAGTGTTTCGTACAAGTCCGTGTTATGTCTAAAACATTTCACTTAATGCTTTGAATCTTGCATCACTTCTTTACAATCATGTCCTAAATCTGCAGGCAAGAGTAAATTACTCAAACATCTTTGATTGAAGTATGACCCTTTGTACTTACAATATTCAGGTTAAAGTGATAGCATGGTATACAATGTATATAATAATACCCATCTAAGAAGCTCAACAGATAGAATACTTGTAGCTACGAAAAGTGAAAGCCAATGCATATGTAAGTAGAAATAGGACATAACATAAACTGTATGGGCATTCATACAATTGAGATATGTAGATAACTTTACTGGGAAAGTTGCACCTGTAATTCGGTAAATGCAACCTTATGTGGGATATAATCTTAATTTAAAGAAAATTAACTAGTAACAACAATAACTTAACTTACAATGGCAATATCATACATAATAAGGACCAATAGCCTTAAACTTTAAGGAAAAATCACAACCATTCAGTAACATAAGTTAACTTTTAAGTTTTTTGTTTGTAATTGTGCTTATTGGGTCCACCATCCTCTAAAGAGGCTACAATCGGTACGACCCGGGACAGTTAACTTTTAAGGGATATATGATTCCTTTTTATCTCGAAAAGGTAACATAGGAGGACAACTGATACCCACAGGGGGAATTAAATTTCTATCTTAAAACCCAATGGAGTAAATTTAATCAGGTAGGACAATTATTCAGCTTTGAAGGACAAATATTACCTAAAGAAAATCTAAGCATTAAGGAAAATATTTGACGTATTAGACAATTACTCAGCTTTTAAGGAAAATATAATAGCCAAATATTGAAAATGCAACCACAACCTCAAACAAATAAGGAAAGTATTCCCTTCACACCTCAAACACAGCACATGACAACACTTATTTGTTTAAATATATTCCTGGTAATTTTTAATGTCCTTAAGAATTTTGTTTTTCCTAGTTATAAGTATTATTTTCCCTGTTAATTAAAGAAATTGTGAAAGTGATTGAATGTCTTAGCTGTATCGGAAACTACAGTTATGGTGATGTTAATATCATATTCTGACTACAATGAACATTATCATTTAGGAATTTAATTTCCTCACAAGTAAAATAGGGAATGCCAGTTTTATAACCGGTATGGAGTAATTAAATGTATGACAAACCAACAAGATCCATACTAGTTAACCAAACAAACACACTTAACATACACGTTTTGGTTAGTTTGACCCCCTGAATTTGTCTTTAAATATCACATCGACATTAACCTTGTGCTCCTGTTTTGAGCTTCTTTTGTGGGTGTTACTATAATAATTATCATCCTTAAACCAAATCGTCATACATGTCAGTAATTTGTAGTACTAAAACTAAAAATTAATTTAGTATGAGTGTGAATAAAGCGGCTATCTCAGAAGCCAGTTTGAAATTCTCCGTGATAACTGACTATATTTTGGTAAAGTATTGTATCATTAAAGGATATGTATACAGAGTCATACATGAACATATTCCAGACTGGACTTCTTCTATCTTAAAATTTCATATTAACAGAAGACATTACGCGAAGTAATTGTACTTCTTCAGTGATACATTTACCTTGACTATGAACTTGATAATGACCTTGAATGATTACAAAGTGTTAAAATTTTAAGTAATGTTGTAGTACAAATACATATGCGTGTTTCATTTGCACTTTCTGTTTCTTTATATATTTCATACCTTGACTAGGAAAAAAAAACTGCCAATGTCAATACAATGGCCACTTTGGACCAATGGCAACCAATATTATTTGCACAAAATAGCTATAAAATAAAAGAGTATTGAGCTTGAGCTTGAATATGCATTTCTCCATGGCAACCAATTCTATTCACACACAATGGTTTAAAAACTAAAAGTGTGTGTCTGTATGACATTATTGATATTAAACATGACTTCCTTCATTATACAATTTTGGTGTATGGTTTTTAATCAACAAAACAGGTGATAAGGTGAAACAGTGAATATTATAGTAATTTTGACCATTTGACCTTGACTATGACCTTTATAGTGACCGTGTATGGAACTCAAAATACCGTAGATATTCAGCGCTTTCCTAGTATACATGCTTATGTGTGTTTCATTTGCACCTTCTTTTCCAATAAATATGTTGTACCTTGACTTGCTTAGAACCTGCCATTTTGAAAAAAGGCAGCCATTGTTGGCGCCATCTTGCATTTCTCCATGACAACCGATTTCATTTGCACAAAATAGTTGTTAAATAAAAGCGCATAATTTTTATATACAAGATATCATTCATTTCAAACAGGACATGCCGTATCACATAGTTTTGAATCAATAGAAGAACCAATTAGCCGAAAAAGGGATTTTTCTGTTCGCTTCGACCTTTTGACCTTGAACATTACCTTGATAGTGACCTTGTATGAAACTCAAAATATCGTACTTATTTAGCAGTTTCTTAGAACATATTTGTATGTGTGTTTCTTTTTCATCTGCCTTTAGATAAATATTTTATAGTTGGACATTAAGAAAAAAAACTGCTATAATAAAAACGGCGGCCATATTGGATGCCATCTTGGATTTCTCGGTCCGCACCAAAAAATTTCATTTTATGCCGGTAGTTCGATAAATTTCAGAGTCTCCCAAACATTTTGGTGTACGACTCATTTTGTTCATTTTTGTGGCACTGTAACTGCTTAACGAAGCCACTTTTGTTAGCTTTGCTGCTCTATTAATATCTGCTACATTTGTTACTGTCGTTATTTTGAATTACTTTCAGGTATTCATGCTTTTATTTAGTTTTATTTTTATTCTTCACTTTGTACAATACCTTAATTTTCTTGGTGTATTTAATTTGTTGCTGATATGAATTAACACGATTGCATTCATACATGAATTGTTTAAGAAAATTTCTGACATTCCTGTTAATTTGGACGATGCAGTGCACTAGGTTCAGAATTTAAAACTTCATTTCCTACTTCTGTGCTACACACCATTTCATTCATGTGCATGCCCGCTTTAATGTCTATCAAATTTTCATTCAGAATCAAAATTCAAGTTCATAAAATATAATGTATTATGTTCTTTACAGATTTAAATGAGAAAGCAACTGATATAGAAACTTTGATATTTTAAGGTGTTGACAAGTGTTCTGTACTCGCAGCTAATATTAAAATTATTAAAATATACAAGTGTATATAGATATATATATATTCGTACTAGAATAGTACAAATTTACGCTATCGTTATACCTCGCAAACAATAGAAAGATATAAGTCAACTGATATCGCAAAACTCTAAAACAGTAACATTTAAGGAATGACTTCTATGGAAATGGGGAGTTAGTTAGTTTGTGCAAAATATTTTTAATTATCTGTTAAACAATGCATTCCGCTTCATTTCAACAACTTAAATTTCAGTTAAAGTATCAATACAGCCTTTGTCGATAATAAATCGCTCAATACGCGGGTGGAGTGTTTTCCGATATCAAGAGTAGGTAAATCGGGAAGATTAACGCATTGTAGATACGGAATATGGTCTTTACTCTCCTCCTAGGCAAGCATAAATAGTTAATGTAATATTTATACATTTAGGTATTATGCGTACCCTTTTTCATCATTTAAATTTAAAGAGTCAGTATATATGAAGCACGAAAGTTATAACTTATTTATATACATGTACATTTATCAAATATAATAACATTATGTAAATTAAGTTCAAATTCAGACAAACATGTAACAATATAACGCTTTAAAAATTAAAAATGATGAACTTGAAATTAAATTTTACATAGACCATTATACATACATGTTTATCTTTGTTTGAAAACAGTATCGGTGCTGAAAATATTTCGATTCAATCTACCTTTCACATTTGTATATTAGTATACATACTTATGTAATTAACAGTTTTAGCATCGTTGAATTACATCATGAAATGATGCTTTCAATGTTAAGGTATGGTAAGTATCTGTAGTTTAAGGGATATATGTTTTACTTAAGCTTGAATAAAGATGTATCTTAGCGGTATGATCCAAATACTAATAGAAGATATAATTGGCACTTTTAGTGATTGAATGCTTCAAGTCAAAAGCAAATCATAGAATAAACAATCACAATAGTCTTCAATTTTGTCATCATATTAGTTATTGTGTTAAGATGATAGAAAGCTTGCATTGTGAAATCATTGACTCATCATATATTGTCACAGATAGAGAAGTCTTTCTTCTCACATTTAATTGTTTGCATGTAATGTCATATTACAACACACATGATCATGTCACTCTTCATCGAAAACTTCTTGAATATCCGACGAAAACTATCCCAAGTGTCTAGTTTCATCTATGTATTTATCAACAAAAATATTAATTTTCATTGATCATATATTTTTCAAATGTAATGTTTTGATCACAGCGCGAAGATATATTAAGTTGCATCAAACTTAAACAAGGGCAGGCTTTCAAAGCAAAATTTGACATTCAGTAATTTTAATTGACGAATTGTCTCATAACAAAATGATATGCAATTTATGTGTACATGTGAATGTTGTTCATTATACATTAACGCAAGGTTTGTGTACTTTACAATGTAAACCAGTACAAATTAAAATGTAAAATGTATTTGACATATGTCAAACCTAGTCATCTACATATAATATTTAGGACCCCGTTGGAAATAAGTATCCGGACTATCATGGGTTATCCTGTGCATTTAATATAGTTGTGATAATTGAATTGTTACAACATAATCGAATAATATTCTTGAGTCATTGGTGATGTAATTCAATATTTGTGATACCTATATTTATTTAACTTATGTGATTGAATTACAAAAAGACTTTGTTTGTAAACATTGTATGTGATATATGCACGAATAAAACATACTTATTTATCTCTTTAATGTGCTTTTTTGAAAAAAAATTATCTAAATTGATGTAGGTTTGGGAATATAATTCAAACTATTCAGAAAAATAAATATGCTTTATTAATTTAAAAGATGTAGCTGTTACTGTTAACAGGCTGTCTATCATCCTGTTTGACAATATGCCTTCAAAACACACCACCATTTAAAGTACACAGGCAATAAGTTGAATTCGGGATTACAATTATGTCTACGGGCCTCTGTGATATTATGGTAGTTGCAATGTCACGATAAAAGAATGTTCTATTAAAACAGAAACACTAGACTTAAAATTAAAATTTTACTTTGACTTCAGAATCTGCGGTCATGTATTGCCTTCTCAATCTTGATTAATCAATTACTCATTGACAAACGTGCCTTAGCTGTAACAAATATTACCAATTATCGAAAACAGTTTAGTCAATTATTTGGTGTAGGCACCGCTGGGAAACATTTGCATTGCAATAAATAAGATTGTTTTCTTTAGAAATTTCAGTAATCGAAAGTGTACGACACAGGAACGATTTTTGTTACTACCAGGTTTAAAATCTCACTTTGAAGTGGTAGTGGAACATTTCAGTGCGTATAGGCAACAGCGTTGTTAGTTGAAATTTGGCGAGATACTTGTTATTGTCGTTGTGAAAGTGGACAGGTGGATAAATCACCCGAGGGGGAGAACGCACCTGGACACCGCCTAGGCGAAGTAATAGGATTTCGCGAATGCGGAAGTGAGGTGATTATTGTGAAAAAGGTCATTTTTTCGAAAAGAACAATCAATTATAATAGATTAAAATGGCTAGTGTTTGTGGGAACGACTGTAACAACTGTTGCAACTGTAAAAACACAGAGGAGGAAGCTCATATGTACGTTGAAGCAGTTATGTGTCCGAACAACCAACCCAGTGTAATAAAGACACCCGACAGAGGTGAGAGGAAACGGAAGTTCGAAGGAAATAATGTCACTGCTGTTGAAAATGCAAAAAATGCAAAAAAAGTAAAGCAGTGCGAACGTTCAGGTAAAGCTCCAGAAATAGGAAAGAATGTCAAGCAGTGCGAACTTTCAGGAAAAACTCCAGAAATAGGTAACAGTGTTATTATGCAAAGCAGCGGAGAACTACTTATTCAATTATCAAAAGATATCAGAAGTATAAAAGAAAAAATGGAAACTAGGTTTGATGAAATTGAAAATCGTATTGACAGTGTAGAAAAAAGAATCACAGATAAAGTGACAGATAAACTGATAAAAATATTTGATAAGCGAATTAGCTCTGAGACTTCGAAGCTAAGAAACGAATTGGATAGCAAGATAAGTGATATAAAGAAAGATCTTTCAGAGGACATATCTCAAGTGGTTGAAAAGATAGAAAATTTTACACCTGTTTGTGACAATGTACATGTCTCGGAGGAAACCAAAATTGCAGAAAACATAATTCTACGTAATTTACCTTTTCACGAAGGGGAAAACCTCAAAAGAAAGGTCACAGAGGTCATTCAACAGGGGCTGGGGCTACATGATGTCACAATCACTCAGGCAGAAAGGAAAGAAACCACAGACAATAAACCGGGTGTGGTAGTGGCAAAGTGTGGTAGTGTAACTGAAAAAGATAAAGTATTGAAATTGAAAAATAAGTTAAAGAATAACAGCAAATTTAGTGAGGTGTTTATTCATAGTGATAAAACAAAAAGTGACCGAAAGCTAGAGGCAAACATGCGTGCCATTGTGAATGCTATTAAACATGGTCGCAAAAATCTTATGGTTAGAGGATCGCGAGTGATAAGTAACAACATGCAACAAACACAGAGCAGAAATGCAAGAGGCAATAGTGAACATCAAGTTCAAAGTAATTTGAATAATCAACAGAGCAGTAATGGTTATTATGGAAACAGGTCGGGAGGAGGCAAAAACAATGATAACGCTCAATCTCGGAATGATGGTTGGCAACAACGAAGAGGACGTGGAAGAGGTGGACCCCGGGGTGGACGTGGAAACTCCTACAGACATTAATTGACTGCAGGGTTTTGGAATGTAAATAATTGGAATCCTGACCCTGAATCAATAAACTCTGTTTTTAGGGAAGCTTGTGTTGAACATTTTGATTTAGATGTTATTGGTGTTGCTGAAACCCATTTAAAATTTAATGAATCATTGCCATTTGAAAATTATGTATGATTTGGTAATAATAGAAAAAATTTACATAGAAATGCTTGGTCCGGTTCGGGGGGCGTGGGTTTTTTGGTAAAGAAGGAGATGTTTCAACATTTTGATATATGTATAGTTGATGATAATAATGATGATATACTATGGATAAGGTTAGATGAAAAAAGTACGGATACATCTTATTATATTTGTGTTTGTTACTTACCTCCGAAATACTCAACTAGATATGTTGATGCAACTGCCTTTTATGATAAATTATTAAGTGGTATATACATGTATCAGAACAAAGGTACCATTTTTATTTGTGGAGATTTTAATAGTCGCTGTGGCAAAGAGCCTGATTATATTGAAGGAGTTGACAATGTGCCACTTAGAAATGTTATAGATTATACATGTAACGAATACAGTGAAATATTTTTGGATTTCCTCACTAGCTCATCTTTTTGTATGTTAAATGGTAGAAACCATGTAAAGAATGATTTTACATGTGTATAAGGCCGCAAGGTTCATCAGTTGTTGACTATTGTTTAGGAAGTCATACAGATCTACATCTATTTGAGAATTTTAAAGTAGTTCGCCCTTCAGATCTAGTGTGTGAGATAAATTTCCAACAGCCAACAGGTATTCCTGATCATTCGCTTTTGACTTGGAATGTTTGTCATACATTTAATAATGTGCCTGATCCTGTAACGATGTCCAAGAAAGTTGAAAATATTAGGTTTTTGACTGATAAAATGCCAGAGAATTTTTTACAGAATGAAGATACTGTAAGACAACTTTTTCAGTCAGTAAATGCTATGGAGCAGGGTTTGCGCACACAAGAATGTATTGATCAGTGCTACATGTCATTGTGTAAAAACATTAAAACTGAAATGATGAAGAATATCCCTCATAAAGCAGTTGCTGACAGCAATTTAAACTGGAACCGAAAATGTAAGATTAGTAAACCATGGTGGTGTGGTGAACTGACTGTGTTTGCTCAGCGAAAAAGTTGGCTAAAAGTTCTTGTCCGAATAGAAAAAAGCAATTAAAAAGCAGTAATAGTATAGAAAACTTTTAACAGGGCTGTCCAGGTGCAAAGAGAAAAATTGGACACATTACAGGAAGAATGTTGTCTTGTTCAACAGATCAAAATAGTTTTGGAAATCAATTGGGAAAATTGGTATTCATTCGGCTAAGAAAATACAAACCATGGAAATGTGATGCGAATGGTTCGTGATTTAAATCTAGATCATGTATTGAAAATTGGAAAATAGTTTGAAACCTGTTAATGGGATCACGATACAAACGATGCACCCTTACAGGGAGAACAATAGTCGAATTAGTGGAACATGTGCCGAATTTAATGATAAATATTATGTTTGAGGTTGAAAGGGCTATAAATAAAGCTGGTAAGATAAGGCTAGTGGTTTAGATAACTTACCTTATGAAATATTTAGAAATAATATTTTTATTTTTATTTTACATAGAGTTTTTAATGTGTGTTATGAAACTGGTAAAGTACCAAGTGATTGGGGTAAAGGAATTATTAACCCAATACCAAAGACAAATATGGTAGACCCTAGAAATCCTATGTCATATAGAGGAATTACTTTAGCATCCACAATGTACAAATTATACTGTTCAGTTTTAAATGATAGATTGTCAAAATGGTTAGAAAATAATGATTTACTGTCCGACGAGCAAAACGGTTTCAGGAAAGACAGAAGTACCATTGACCATCTAGCAAGTTTGACATCAATTATTGAATCTAGACTTAAGAAACGAGTGCCTACTTTTGCTGCCTTTATAGACTTCCAAAAAGCGTACGATAAAATTAATCGGGCTACTTTGTGGAACCGTATTTCTGAAATGGGTGTCAATAGTAAGATGCTGAAAGCTGTAATGTCACTCTATACACATGTTCGGTCTTGTATAAGAGTAAATGGTTATATGTCTGATTGGTTTGATATAAAGATTGGACTGCGCCAAGGCTGTATTTTATCGCCAGTTCTTTTTAACTGTTTTATCAATGATTTAGCAATTAAACTAAATGCACTAGGTTTAGGTATTGAACTTGAAAATGGTAAACATCTGTCAATATTGTTGTATGCAGATGACATAGTTATTATGGCAAAGAATGAACATGATCTACAGATGATGTTAAACTGTTTATGTGAATGGTGTCAAAATAATCACATGTTAATAAATATGTCGAAAAGTAATGTAATGCACTTCAGAACTTCTTCTATGCAAAAGTCTCAGTTTATATTTAAATGCAATGACCAGGTGCTTGAATACACAGATAAATATACATATCTTGGTTTAACGCTTAATGAATTTATGGATTATAAAGTAATGGCTAAGTTTGTGTCACAAGCAGCAGGAAGGGCACTAGGTTTATTAATAGCAAAATTCAAAACAATTGGTGGTATGCCATTTCATGTTTATTCCAAGCTGTATGACGCCCTAGTCTGGCCAGTCATTGCATATGGAGCTGCAATATGGGGTACAAGACAGTTTTCCTGTATCGAAGCAATACAAAATAGAGCCATGCGGTTTTTCATGGGTACGGGCAAATATACACCTAATCTTGCTGTTGCTGGTGACATGGGCTGGGAGCCAGTTTTTTCTAGGCAACTGAAATGTGTTATTAATTTGTACTGTAGATTTTCAAAAATGACTGATAGTAGAATTAACAAAATATTTTACAAACATTGTAAAGATATAGCTGGTAGACAGTGTAGAAACTGGCATTATACAGTAAAAGAGTTGCTTAAAAAATATCACTGCCATGAGTATGCTGATATGGAAAATGTTCATTTGTATCAGAAAACATTGTTAGACAAAGTTCAAGAAAATTTTCTTAATCAGTATCTAGATGAATGGATTGAGTCTGTACATTGTTTGTATAGTGCACATAGAGCTAGAAATAGTAAGCTGAGAACATACAGAAATTTTAAATTTAGTTTTGAGACTGAAGAATATCTTAAAGTGCTACTTCCACTTAAACAGAGATCGGCTTTGGCTAAGTTCCGATGCGGAGTTGCACCGATTAGACTAGAAACTGGTCGTTATGAAAGACTTGCAGTAAATGATAGAATATGTCCTGTGTGTAACAATGGGGTGGAAAATGAACTGCATGTTTTACTGAAATGTCCATACTATGATGATATTAGAAATGTTTTGTTCAACAAAGCTAGTGAGGTTGACAATGGGTTTCCAAGACTAAATGATGTAAGCAAGCTCAATTTTATACTTTCCAATTGCAATATTGTTAAAGAAGCTGCAAAATCCTGTTTCCTAATTCTGGATAAACGTACTAAATATCTGTACTATAGCTAACTTTTAAACTTTTAAAGTTTTAGGTTTTAAGATGTATAGACTGAAATTTGTTATTCTTAATCTGTATTATAGTAGATAGTGATAGATTGAATTTATCCCAAGTTTAGAGGAGCTGGTAATGGTAGATCCAATCGGCAATTAAATTCATTTTTTAATATATATTTAATAAACTAGTGGTAACGTCTAGATTTCAGGATGAAATTTAATATTCTGATGCTTGGTTAAAAATTTTAAGCTATCAAATAAACTAGAATTGTAGACTAATACCAGCTTTTCAAACGTTTAGAAATTATTTTATCATAATATGCTTGTAGTAAATAAGGTGTATTAGTGAGGGTACTTTATTAGGTAGTCATTCCCAGACTATTGAAATGTATTCCTCACTCATATACTTACCACATACTTGGTATATTGTTATAAACAATGAACCATTTCCTTTTATATCAAATGGAATATGTGTTTTAATTAATGCATGTTTTATGTATAAGTGAAATGTATTTGTAGTCTCTTATAATTCTACATTGAATGACCATTTACTTATTTTATGTTTTATGTATGAATTCTTATGATGTACTGTAAATGGATGAGACTTTAATAAACATTATATATATATTGAAGAGATCAAAATGACGACGAAGCACTTAATAAATAAATCCTGTAAACTGAAACATACATGTTACAGGGGACATAGATTTAGTTTGTATATCATTTACTTCGTGACTACAATGTTACATAGACAAAATTAATATGTAAGATGGTATAAAATCAAACACTCGCAGACAATAAGACATCTTAGTCTAATAAGACAGATAATACAGCATTTACTTAATAAATTATATTATAATGTCTAATACACATAATGATGTAATGTTTAATTTATTCTTTACCTAACTTTCAAGAAACGTGTACATTGACATTTGTTAATAATTACAGAATAGTCTTGATTACAATTGTCATCAGAACTTGGGGTCCGACCTATTGCAATCACTTCATTTTGTTGTTTGAATATTTGTACTGTAATTTGTACAGATGATTTATATGAGTAAAATAAGTTTACACTCTAAGTCTGATCGAGATTATGAGAAAACGTAAAGAGTAGTTTTGTCAATCAAAGCAGGTTTCAATTTGAGTGAGGGGCTTAGAACCAGCAGTCATCGTTTTAAAACGGCTTCGCTGGAGGAACAAATTTGTTAATTATAATCAAAGGACACTGGACTTCTATTCAAACCAGTTTATCAAGTGTTTAGAATAAATGTTTGAGTTACATTGTTTAATATGCTACATCACGTTTAAGTTTTACCAACTAATGATCATCTATAATAAGTCTGAATTTTAAAGGTTTATTTCGTTTTAATAAAAGCACATTAATTACCGTACACCGTTGTAAGACTGAGTATATTTGCAGAATTATTCTCAAGACTTTATGTCAATAAGTAATTATCAATCAATGCATATCTTATATTTCCAGTTTCTCTTCCATTTACACTTAATTCACTTACTACAATGATGTTTGCTCTGTAATTATAATGTGTTGTTAACAGCAATTCGCAAGTTTAGATTTCATTTTCTAATAGGCTGCAAACAAACACTTTTGATTTGTAAATAGAATCTAATGACATATATAGTGATATCACAGTTTGTCCGTTATAGTGCTGTCAGACCATTTACAATTATGTATAGGACTTTAATCGCTTTCATTCATTTCTGACATTAATGCAAATGAGATCATTTGGGCAGATTGTAAATGAGATTATCCTGGCAGATTGCAAATGAGATCATTCTGGCAGATTGTATATACGACATAACACGTGTGTTACTTTTATCTATAGTAAGGGTCATAATTAACCAAGGGATTTTAAATAATTCATGATTGAAAGTGGTAAGATATAATAGGACAAAAAGTTTGATTTTGAGTTGTGCAGAATATCAAAATGCATGAGTTTGGTTTATTGATTATGTTTTTTTGTGTGAATTAGCAAAATATGAACGCAATGTAAGAAAGGCGAACATAATTAATAATTAAATGAAACGGGAACAGAGTTCCGTTAATACAAATCATGAATTTATTAATTAGTATAGGCAACGTTCCTGGTATAGGTTATAGATCTGTATTACAGGAATAAGCAAATTTATTGCGAGGGAGCGTCAGTGAACCGAAGCAATGAGTTTGTTTATTCCTGTAATGTGGGCCTATAACCGTCTTACAGTTTGTCCCATATACAAACAATAGTTGTATTGAAATATATTGAGATTTGAGGCAGAGCTTAGTTCTGTGATGTCACAGTTCCACTTATTGGAAAAATAAAAGAACTAATTATTTTCATATTGGAGATACTGAGTCAAAATGGAAACTACAACTTGCTTTTTTGAAGAAATGGGAGCATTTGCTTGGATCTGAAAGTACGGCAAACTGTGAAGTCTGGCAAAATTGAAAATGCATAAGATAAATGTAAAGCTTTCTGTTCATTCATGTAGAAAGAAGTCTTCTTCTATGACACTATGCACACTTTAATGAAGGAGTTCGAGTTACGTAGGTAAACCAATAAATAAAGAAAAATTAACTTTTACTAACAACAATAACAACAACAACAAAGTACATCAAAAACCGGTATTTTAAAGCTAAATGCAAGAGCTAAAGAGTACAGAAGTAATGCAGAAAAACATCAGCATCGTTATGGAAGTGTACAAGGTATACCAAAAATATGTTTAGCGGTTTTAAATTGTCAATATATACATAAAAACTAAGTGTATGAAAATATAAATTAAAGAAAGTGACTGAGAGCTAATTGAATGTAAAGGCGATTTTACAACAGCAACACCGTCTTTGAACGATAGTCTTTCAGAAATGTTGCGATATAGAATTTGGAATATAAACTTCTTTAAAGCCGGTCAATAAAACACTTTTAGAAATTATACATGAAAAACATTCTCGTTTAGTAATGCTCTTAAATCTAAAACTGAATGTAAAGATATGCACAAGGAATTTAAATCTGACAGAAGTCCATTGATACAATTTACATCCATGAAAGAAAGAAAAAAAAGAAAATCACCTTGAAACCACCGGAAAAATAACATCATGTAAAAAGACCTGCTTATTGCAAATTTGTGGCATTAACAAATACAAAAATCACAGCCGAAACCAATAAACCCGATCACCAGCCATTAAATTTACAAAACCGTTAGAAGTCCGTATTTTATTAAACAAGTTAAATGTATTACTGGTCGAAAGTAAGTGACATAATAGAAAAGTAATAAAAACATTTAAGGCAGTCGTGAAAATAAAACCAATAACTACGCATGTAATACTCCATAGGCAAGAGTCTGTAACCGGCGGAAATTTGTTTTGTCAATGATACGGAATATCGCTCACGGATAATATAAAGACCGATTTTATTTCATGAAAACTGCTGTCGAAGGACAATTGTATTATGTGCTAGAGAATGGTACTGCAACAGGAACTGACTAGCTATGAGTTTTCCCTCTACACCTGACTGTTGACATTTATTGGAAATCATTGCACACCATTATGGCTTTCCTAACGAGGTCTTTGATAAAGTGAAGCAATTTCCATAGGAGTATTGTGACATTGAACTGAGTAATATGTACAATCGCACGGAACATTGTCTTTAACGAACGACTTTTTTATTGTGTATAATAGAGTGATGTTAAGCTGAAATAATTCTCTTGTACCAGAGTTTAGATGAAAGAAAACTGATGACGTGAGAACTGGTTTTTACGAGACTTTTTTCAGAGATGTTCTTTCGAGTTCCTAATATCGTTGTTTTCTTCTTTTGAAATACAACGAGAAACACGACATATGATGTATCAAAGGAAATACTTTACTTCCTTATTCCTTAAAGTTGAAAGCATATCAATGTTAGTGACTAATGTTATGCGACATGAAAAAAGTAAAACTAAGTTTAGTTTGTGGTGGATTTGAGTGCGCATTCGGGTAAAGAGTGTAGGTATGAAAAATAGGATTAGGAAGAGAAACAATTTATTAATTCGCCG
>JAFMSR010000007.1:51837910-51932192 GCA_022818135.1 Saxidomus purpurata
AGAACACATGTTTCAACACCGTCGGCTCATAGTCAAGGTCGCGCTAAAGGATCATTTGTTTTTCGAGTCAGTTACAACAATGTTCATTGGATTTTCATCTCCACTCTAAATCTTCCAAGTCCCTGTAAGAATTATAATGAAGCTGTGTTACGACGACGTACCTATCTCAAACTTTTTGAAGAGTTTTTTTTATGAATCTGGGGTTAAATATTTATCTCCTAAAGATAACGTGCAGAACCCATATTTCAACCTCGCTGGCTAAAGGTCGAGGGACAATGTTTTTGCCTGTCCGATCTTCTAAACGCCTTAGAAGTTTGTCGTGAAACAACTCGAGCCAAATGTCCATCTCATCAGTACAACGTCGCTGTTATGGGCCTTCAGTCATGACACTACATTTACTGGGAGGATTTGCAAAAAACGTATATCAGATGGTTGTGCAGAAACCATATTCCAACTAAAGGTGAAGGTCACACTTAGGGATCAAAGGCCATTTTCTCGATAATAATCCCTCCATAACTATCTTTCAGACTGCCCTCTTCC
This sequence comes from Saxidomus purpurata, assembly GCA_022818135.1. Classification (NCBI taxonomy): domain Eukaryota; kingdom Metazoa; phylum Mollusca; class Bivalvia; order Venerida; family Veneridae; genus Saxidomus; species Saxidomus purpurata. The sequence continues at coordinate 51,838,451 of JAFMSR010000007.1, forward strand.
ATTAGCCATGGCTGGCTGATAAATTATAGTATTTACTTTAATATTACAGCGTTTCTCTTAGAATTATATGGAAATGCAAATATATCCTGCTCTTTTATTATGTTGCACATTTAAAATCGTCTTAACTTTATATTCCCTCAAATGTACTTGTTCCTTCAGCATTTAATTGTTCGTCTTGAATCAGTTTGGAAGAAGCTTCTATTTATCAGTATACATTTGTTCTTTCTATATAATTTTTCGAGACGATGTTTCTTCTTCTTCGCTGCATTTGTTTCTATATCACGTCTTGCAGAAGTTTCTAAATGCAATAAGGCTACATGGAAAGGTGTGCATCAATGCATGCACATGTCATTTTTCATAAAGCATTCGGAAGTAAGCGTGTTGTAATTTTTACATAAATAAGCATCCATACATTTTCTTGAACAATAAATCTAATTGTGCACAGTAAGTAAAGTAATATCTATTTACATTAATAATCTTCCATAAATAAGGGAAGGGTAATTTGAGAGAATGTTTTGTTTATGCAGGCGTTTTTGAAAAAAATGACGAGCTATTGTCGTCACTTGATTGTCGTCGTCGTCATCGTCGTCGTCGTCGGCGGCGGCGTTGGTTAAGTTTTGCGTTTAGGTCACTTACATGGAAACTGTCAAAGCTATCACATTGAAACTTGGGGAACTTGTTCATCTAATACCCTTCTTCACATTGTATCCTAAAGATGCTGAGTCTCACCTGTTATTTTGGGTAAAAAACATGAATTTTGATGGATTTTGGTTGATTTTGAGAATTGGACATAGCTTCTTTAAATTTTGTTCGATTGATTTCAAATTTTTCACAAACAATAAATGGATAATGCACTTCAACATATCAAACGGGTTTTTGAGTCACACATTTAGAAGGGGCGGGGTAGGCCAAGATATTTTAGTATTTTTGGACTTTGTAATTTTTAGCTAGTCTGATTTGTTAAGTTTTGTGCTTGGGTCACTTACATGCAAGCTATCAAAGCTATTACTTTCAAACTTGGAATACCTGTTCACTATCAAATGTACAATTGTATAAAGGAAGAATTTTACAAGTTACATAACCCTGTAATGTATTTGGCTGGATTATTGCCCCTTCTAAACTTAGAAAGTTTCACATACACAATATTTTTGTAACAGTCAACAAAATGCAACCAAACTTAGTATATAAGAAGTCTTTATGAATATCTTTAATTGGATTGCATTTTAGGGCTTCTGGGGTCAAGGTCACTGTTACTAGAAATAGGAAAACTGTATTATATTCAATATCTTTAGTTACTGTTGACATAATGTAACCAAATTTTGTTTGTAGTAAGTATTTAAGAAGATAGGGTTGGGTTTTGGGGCTCTTGGGGTCATTGTCAAGGTCACTAACTAAAAATAGAAAAAAAACAATAATATGTTCAATATGTTCAATATCTTCAATTCTAATATGCCTACGGTATATTTCTATAGTCAATTCGAGTGCATTAATATGATTAAAGCACTCGGAAAAGTAGGCGGAGTTTCGGACATGGAAGTAGCTCCTTCCGACTTTTCTAATTTACTCCCGCGCAAATATAAAATATAGAAATAGAAATAATACCAGTATAAATACATCAGTCGCATGAAAAAGATTTGTTTAAGAACCTAAATATTATTTTTGATTGCGTCAAGTAAGCCTTAGAATACCCTCACCTTGTTTTCCTTAAAAAAGGCCAAGAAATTCAGGATTAACTGCCACACAATGTTTTGATTCCGGGAGACAAAACTATGAATGAAAACGTTTACGTCATCACACTGACGTCATTACTCCACGTTAAAACGTTGTACAGTTCAAATTAACGGTACGCATTTAAATCGATTGGCTGCTTTGTTAGGTTCTGAATCTGACGTCTTCTGCATAATGTTAGTCAGGTATTTCTTTTTATATTTTATGTATTAGATGATTAAAATAAAATAAGCTTGTACAATATACTTATGTTTGATATCTTGAATGGTTGCCCGAATAGGGGAGTGAATTCCAACAGCTACTATTTATGCTGTTTTACACATTACCGCCGAACTGAAAAAAGGTCCGTAGTAGTTACGATAGTTTTCAAAATATTGGCTTCTAAGAATCGAAATAATCTATGTCTTGGAGAGCTTTATCGAAATTGAAGCATTTCCCGTCGGTAATGTGCCTGCGTAATAATTCACTCGGGCTTCGCCCTCGTGAATTATTCCGCCACGCACATCACCTCTGGGGAATGCTTCAATTTCGATAAAGCACTCCAAGTCATAGATTATTTCTTAATTATAAATTATTATGTGTGTCATACATATGAATAAAGACTTTTTGATTAATTGGGATTGTGTTTGGGGCTTGTTTGGTTAAAGTCCAGGTTTTTTTTTTCTAAAAATAGAAAAATGGGATAAAAAACAACATCTTTAGTTGCAGTTGAATTAGTGTGACCAAACTTAGTGTCTAGTTATAATTATGAAAACCCTTTCTGGGTTTTTGTTCTGCGGCAAAGGTAAAGGACACTGTTACTTAAAAAATGGTGATAAATAAACTTAGAAGGATGAAATCAGACGAGCGTCAGGCACCCGCAGGCGGTGCTCTTGTTTGTCTTTTGTTTGGTTCGGCGAAACTGAAACTAACTTAGTCTTCTTTCGTTGAAACCTGTTGCAACGGTCGATCGAACATTTCAAAACTTGAGGTAGTCGTGTTTGAGCGCATTAAGATTTGGTTAGTAAAAGTGGACCAGACGTTTAACTCATTGGAAAACTGAAATATATGTAACAACTGATCTGACATTTAATGTTAAATGTTTAACAGATGAAAGACTCATAGAAAGGTAAGTTTAATTTACGATTCAGTATATATTTTTGGTGCAAAAAGTCTGCAAAAGGTACAAATTACTTATTTCTTGCCGGGATGATACATTTTTTATATAAGCTAAGCAATATTGGTTCTCTTAAACAAATTATATACTAGAATAATAATTGTACAGACATAATCATAAACTTCTTCTGTATGCAGATGACCCTGTCATTCTTGTTGCTGGGAAAGACAGGTCCTTCTTTGAAAAAGAACTGACAGATGAACTTCAGTCTGTCAGTCAATGGTTTATTGACAATAAATTATCTCTTCATTGGGTAAAACAAAGACAATTCTTTTTGGTTCTAAACCAAGGTTAAAGTCAGGATCATCTGTCAATCTGTCAATGTTAGTTGTAATGTGACTTAAATACAGTCAACTTCATCTATCAAATATCTAGGTGCTACACTTGATCAGTCTCTGTCAGGTAAATCCATGGCCAGTTCTGTTGTAAAAAAGGTCAATGCTGGGTTAAAGTTCTTGTACATGAAACGTGATTTTCTCACATTCCACACTAGGAAACTTCTAATTATTGTCCTCATCCAGTGTCATTTTGATAACTTTTGTAGTTTCTGGTATCCTGGTCTTTCTAAGTATTGGAAGGATAAAATTCAAGTTACCCAGAATAAATTAATTGGGTTTGTTCTGAATCTTGGTCATTAGTCTCATATTGATAATGAACATGTTAATGTATTAAAATTGATTACCTGTCAAAAATAAAGTGGAACATATTACATATTATATAGTGTAGTTTATAGTTAAATCATTACAAATGATTTGGAATATTTTAATTTGTTGCTCGTTTATTTTTGTAGACACAGATTATATTCAGCCTTGAAATATCTCCCTGCCACCTCGCATTCTCATTCAATTAATGTGAAATTGACTTGCCACAGACTAGCAACGCGTCCATCAATGCATGTTACACATGCGCAAAAGAACTTGATAAAAGCAGTCAATACTTGGTTAATTGAATCACAAAGAGAGTTAAAACTGATTTACCAAAATAAATTTCACAACTTTTTTGAAAACTACTGCAATGCCATTGGACAAAAAATAATTTCAAACACTAAGTATAGGTTAGTGTTCATTCTGATGTATTTACGAAAATAAATTGGTCTGGCGCGGCGCATTAACCTACTGTTTGAAATTATTTTTTGCCCAATCGCAACGCAGTATTCGCTACACTTTAACTTGGGTTAATCAAATTTTATATACCGGGTCAGTAAACTGGGAAATACTGCATATTTACAAAAAATAATTTCAAACACTAAATTTTATATACCGGGTCAGTAAACTGGGAAATACTGCATATTTACAAAAAATAATTTCAAACACTAAGTAGGTTAATGCGCCGCGCCAGACCAATTTATTTTCGTAAATACATCAGAATGAACACTAACCTATACTTATTAGCTGGGGTTTTCTAAGAATTGCTGTATCGACTGTGATACAAATCGATATATGATATTTGGCATGTTTGCAAATTATTAGAATAGGCGTCGTTGAAAATTGATCGGATTGAAAAGGAAAATATTTTGAATGCATTTAAAAAAAATTCAATATTAAGTAGATACCGCATGATTTTCGGAAAAATATACTGGCATTGAATAATAACAAGGTTAGCTTAAGCAAGCAAGAAAGCGGCTCGCTTTTGTTTGGTAAGAAAATGTAACAATGGATAAAGCAAGACCGTACTACATGCAAATTCAAAGATTTAAAGATGAGGTCCAGACATCAAGTAACAAATGTGAATAGTTTTATCAAATTAGGTAACCGTAATGACCCTTGGTTTTTTAGCCTACAAAGGGAGATTATACATCAAAAGTTCTTCCTCTGCTATAAGACATTGTACCACGGAAAACGTATACACAGTTTTAATACACCCTTACCTATAGGTGGAAAACTTTCTGTAATTTAATACTGTGATGTATGTGATGAAATGAAAAATGGTTGTAACTTAAATATAATATAATTGATTGAGACTGTTCCCTGTCCAACTAAACTATGTAAAGATTTTTCAAATGTTTGTTGACTGTTAACTGAAAACACATGCCTCAACACACAAACTATATTTTTCATGCGATTTATATATATATAAAAATTGCACACGTTCCCTTCCGTGTCATTGAGTACTTTACTTTAATTCATGATTTGCCTTTTCCTGTCATCGCAAAACGTATGCTAGTATAGGAGCTATCCGCGTAAATACGGACGAACGTATTAACACGGACACTTAACAGAAATTATGCGACTCCTTATAAACCAGTTTTCATTTCTGTACGCATTTTTGCTCTTCTTGGGCGTTTTGTTCATATGAAACCTTATTGAATAGTATGCTTTTTTTGTTCACGTGCTCTTCATTTTGGAAGAAATAAAAATTAATATATATCGAAAACGTGTTCGTTCTTATCTATCCGGATTTAAAGCTTTTGCAGGTATAATATTCAATAGACTATCAAAAAGTAATAGCTTGAACTTAAGTAAAAGTTTCTTATCAAAGAAATTACAGATTTAATGGTTGTTTACTGACAAAACATTGATAAAATAGAGGTTTTAATCTGTATATCCCCTACTACTTTTGTCCAGTCGTGAAAATACGGACACGTTATTCTTGAGACAACAGATTTTGTCTGAAAACGTATTTGGTTTACCTTTTTAAAAAAAGTCATGGTGTTTTTATTTGTTTCAAACAGAATACAATGAATCAACTAAAATCTAAATGAAGCAAATTATTAGGCCTCTACCAGTCATATGACCAGTTCGGGGATTAAGGGTTTGCGCTGTTCCATCACTGTGTCTGTCCGGTTGCATATTCGTTCATTTCGTGGTCATTTTTTCAACCTTGGTTAAGGGTTTGGTTATATTGCAATATTTCCTCTCTGCTCTGTATCTTTTTAGTGATCAGGATTGTTACCCATTTGTTGAAGGTGTGTCCTGCCTAATACCCATCCACCTACTCCCGAAGTCAAGGTCACACATAGGGCTCAAACCCTTTCACATAGTTTTTTATTGCAATATTTCCTGTCTTTTCTGTAGTTTGTACATATATGGACTGAAGTCCCACAATGATTACCCGTACCATCACGATGTGTCGAAAACAATATCCGGCCAGCTACTCCAAAGGTCAATGCCATACTTAGGTCTTATACGTTGGTTTTATATGGCTGTATCTGATGCACACATGTTCTCCTCGGCATTTTCATTGAACATGCATTTCCTTTACCGTACCATAAACGGGCTAGTTTTCTTGGTGAATGGACAAAGAGGCAAAGAAAAAAAACAATCAAAAAAACTAAAACTGGGTATTTAGAAATACTCAGGTCAGCGAAAACTATTTATTCAAATAATATGCGTAATTTAATGTCATTTTCAAAGAGATTATTACTTTTCTGTTATTCTTTATTTGCTAGGAATTAAGCGGCAGGCATTTTTCTTTCCGTTGCTGCGCCGTATCCATATGCTTGGTTTGTAAGGTCCTTAATTTGGATTGTTTAAAGTTCCGGCCGACCCTATGATTTCTCCCCGGGTGAACTTGCCAAGACTCCAGAATGTCTCCGATGCATACAAGTACCTAACAAAAGTTAGGAAGTTTTGTTAGGAAGTTTTGTTTTTCCAGACTGCGATACCCAGTCACTTTTGCTACCAATTCATTTCGTGTACTCGAAATCGCACCGGCCATCTTTTTCGGCGCAGCCGTATTAAGCTGGCTTTTGGCCGGAAGTTGGTAACTTTTCAACCGCCATAGAGAGTACTTTGAGGGCCTGAAATGAAGATTTTTTTAGTCAGTTTTTAAGGTAAAAAAGCACAACACACAAAACATTTCGAACACCCCTCGAACTGTGGTTTTATACAAATACATGTTTTACACAAATTTTATTTACCTGACCGATAAAGTCTACTTATGTTTAATTAAGTGAGAAATATGACTTGTGTTAATTCCGATCAGAACCGTTCTCCATATAATGTCTCTAGCTGAACTTCGTAGGACGCTCCTCCGACCAACTTTGCAAACCAGCCCCATACATTTCAAGTGTTAATAATACGAATATTGTAAATATTGTGTTTTAGAAATAAACATAAGAAAGAATCATACACTACGTAGTATAAAACAAAGCAACAAAATAGGATTGACAAATAGTAACAATATAAGAATTTTAAAAGTAAATGAATGGTAAAACACTCGTTATTAGGTTCTATACTCCACCTAGCATGCCCTCACATGAGTATATCAAGCACCTCTGCACGTGGCAAAATGGCGCCCTTGTAATGTTATAGTTATAGGATAGGAAACGAGGTATTATAGGCATATAACAGTATACATTTTATGTACTGGGGCAATATAAAGGGAAGATCTGTGGAAAAATCGAGGCTGTCCATAATACCGTGTTTTCTATCCTGTAACTGTTTTATCGCACGGTAAAAAATAAAAAAATAAAAATTACATTTAAGACACTTTTTAAATTTCCTTTTTTCCTTAATATTAAAGCATCTATTTCTATTTCTACCATCACCTTAAAATTAAATTCAGAACAGAAATTAATTGAGTTGACATTTAGCAAGATATATATATTGATTGAATCATTGTACTTTTCTCTATTGCTCATATTTTGGCAAGTGTACATTATGTATATTGTCACAGTAGGTCATATTTGTTTACGAAAATGAGGAAATGAAGGAAGATTATTGTTATCCCAAGTACATGTATTAGATCAATTTGACAAACTTATGGCTAAGAAAAGCAGTAAATGTGTTCAAGTGAAATGGAGAAGTGAAGCTACTAATGAAATTGGTTTTTCAGATGAAAGAAAAGAAGACTTCTTTTTATCTTTATAAACATGATGCAATTATTTAGTTTTGTTTCGCTTGAACTTCTGTAAAGTTTAAAAGGTTTTATGCTCTTGATTCACACGTTCGGAAGGCTGCAAACTATGCAAGCTAGACTGCTTAATAAATTTCATCGACACCTCTTTAGACTGCTGCAATCTGGGAAAGACAGAAATAGGTTATGATTAGAAATGAGAGAAAGCAATTCTGTTGTTTCGTAAAAGTACAAATTTCTTTTGCTTTTTTATTGAAAATATCTACCAGTAAAAGTGCGTTTTTTAAAAAATGAAACATTATTTTCTTTATATTTACATTTAAGACTTTGAAGGTATTTAGCACAAAGTCTTAAGGTTTAAAATAGATACATCTGTTTTTTTTTTAATTGCTTCTTGTATTCAGACTGTCATTTTCAGGGTTTGGTAGCTGTGGCTTTTGCATTGAATTTTGAAAGACTTCCAGCGATATGCTATTTAACAGGCATACTTTTTTGTGATATCTCATATAATGGCATATTTAAAAAAACTGTTACGAGTGTATAACAGGACAGAAAGACCAAAGAAATGCCTGTGCACCATGCAATAATAAATATTTAAAATAGTGTTATGTATATTTTTTACTGACACCACTGTCAAGGAGAATAGGTTGAATAAAACGAAGCGTAAAGTAATCCGTCTACGTTTGTAAGAAAAATACCGGCCACAGACAGGTATAATTACCAATGCACTATACACAGGCCCACAAAGCCTATCTCTGTCAGTAAGACAGAAATATGGCCCAGTAATTATCTTCATTTTATAACAAATACACAAAGTATCATGCAATAACTATTTCGTTTCGGCGTTTTATAACAAAGGGAATAATAAAATCAAACAAAAATAACCAGGCATGCTATAAAATAGATATTACTGAGCTAAACCACAATCTGAATCAACTTATGTAGTATGTATATCATATATCGTATATGTATGATAGGTAGTGATGTGTGATAGATGAGTGGTAGAAGAGTGATAGATGAATGATAAGACAATGAGACAGGCCACTGATCAGCATGAAAAAGAACAAAAACATACGAAAATACAAAGAAAAGAATATCAGCTGATGAACGAAAGAAGAGAATAAGGATAGTGTAGCATGCAATGTACAAAATAAGGTTATAACAAAATGTACATAAACCCAGGGCGTATACAGATGTTAAAGTTAATGCATGTACTCGAGTTCTCTCATAAAAACGCCCTCTTGGTAACCGGAAGCTGATCGACCCAAATATCAACTAACATGGTGAATACGCAGTAGTAAGTATGGTGAATTCCCAACAGAAAATATCGGAAACTATGTCAAATATTTTATTAATTAAATCAATTAAATGTGTCTGACGATGTAGGTATATTAACAAAGCTTTGTATAATGAAACATGCAAGATTTCTCAGAAACTACATTTTTGTATAGTGATTTTCTAGGCCAGTTAAAGGTACTGAAGATCTATGAAAAAACATAGCATGCAAAAACTGCAAACTGAGAGTCACATAGGTGCGAAGAAAAGTGGCGACATTAGGTTCCCATGTAATACAGTTGAATGTCTTTGAAATTTTAAATGATTAAAAAATATTTCAGTGATGTGGAAAGTATTTTTCAGCCAGTAATTCATGTTTCACAGAAGCCTACGCACTTTGACATGCAATATATATGTATTCTCACTATTCATTCCATTAAATATGTCAGTGACGTGCGTGTCTCAATCATAATAAGAAAGTATTATACTTTTGTAAAAATATAAAAACATCACAATTTTCATATTTTGTCAATGTCAAAATGTTTTTGAACTGTAGAGTTCTGATCAAACCGATAACGTCAGTTAAGCTTGCACTTTGTCGGCTTGATCAAAACATTACAGTTATTCATTGAAAGGATTGAGCGATATTAATTGAACGTTTTGCTTTCATAACCTCATGGTAAAGTAACTATCTTTTAAGCATTCTTTTGATTTTTTTTTAAATTGCTAAATAGACAACTGTTACAAAATTCTCTAAAGTTAAAATTAGTTGTCTGCAAATATAATGTGTTCAAAATATATGCTAAATATGCCTGTAAAAACCACATGTAAAATATTGAAGTAAATATTTGATTGTGATCAAAAACATTTCCATTCTTTGATAATAAACTAATCACTCGCCTGATCAAACCTTTCGTGTTATGAATCCAAAGAAATATCGTTTGCACGGACAATCAAAAATCATTTTATGAAATACTGTTGTACTTACTGTTGCTGATATTAAACTTAAAGCGCCCCTACCAGCAGGATTCAAAACAAAATATGTACATCTCAATACAACCATAAAATTTGTGAAAAACTTTTCTTATCCAGCAAGGCAGAATGATCAAACATGTACATCTTGTTTTAAGGATGGCAAAATAAATGGGACATTCAAGAAGTGGATAAAGGAAAAGTATCCTTGCTTGTTTTTTCACAAATTTTGAAAGAGAAAAACGTCGCAAGGGGCTTCAATTGTGACAACCCAAACACAAACGGGAATAAATGTCCAATGTATGGACGGTACATTCCTTGTAACGGCGGCCATGTTTTTCATCACTGCTCCCTTTTTACAGCTGGATGGACTGAGGCATGTGTGGCATCAGTGTCTTTACCAAAGGACACACCTCATGCTCAGACTTGGATTCGGACCCGGAACCTCCCATTCCGGAGGTGAACGGCCACAGTTATCGAGGCCCACACAGCTATCGAGCCGCACATATATCAGATCTACAAGTAATAGATTAAAGGTCAAGTAAGGATCAGACCGTATAAATGGAATTATAAAGTCATTCCTTATGTCATCAACGACAGTGTCACTCTTTCACTTCTATATTATCGTAATGTGTATATGTTCAGATATCTAAGTAGTTCACTTCTTACTTTTTTATGACCGAAGTCTTCTAAACACGTCTTACAATGTTTGTGGGTGCGGTATCTTGGAGGCGGTGGTGAAGCGGTGAGTAAGAGCAATTCTCTAGTTTTTCTTTGTTTTAATTATTATTTGAATACCGAGTAGACAGTATATTCCTCTTTTGTTTCTTTTCCTAATACATTTGTTATATTTGCTAAATCGGTGGAAAGTGATAAGTGATAATTAACTTTTGGAAAGGGCTTTTACTAAGTTGTTATAACGTGTAGTCCAATCAATTTGCACTTTTTTATTGATTTATGCATAACATGTTGAAAGTGTTTATATAAACAGGATGGATGCTATTAAATATTATCAAACTAATTGTTTTTTTCGTATGAAAAAAAGGATGTTTGAAATATTTGGTAGATCTAGTACGAAAAAAGTCAAATACGTACTTATATTACTTATAACATTTTTCTGTTAACAGAACACTCTGAGATAAAAAACTGAAAATTAGACATGGCTTCAGAACCCAATTTGCCGGACCATGAAATGTAAGATCAACACTTTTCTTAAAATGTAGTTATTTTTGGTAGTATGTTATAGGCTATTACATGAAACAAGCAGTTGGCTGCTTAAAAACATCCAATGGATTATGCCACATGGGTAGCATGCAAGAACATGCTAAAATAGGACCATTTAACATGTAGCCAAACGTACAACAGACAGATAGACGCACGGACGGAGTTTGTCACAAAAGTACGGGTGTTACATCTCGGGGGTTTGGGCTTATTTATGACAAAGTACTTGAACAGCTAATTCGCATTCTAGTTATCAAATATTATTACATAGCAAACACATATTGACTACTGAAGGACATTATTAGTTGAAATTTATTTACAATGCCAAATGAGGCTAAAATGAAAGCTAGTTTTGTACAACTTGCGTTACGCCTAATCAAATTCGCCTATAATTAATTGCCAAGTTCTAAAAATAGATATAGTTAAGCGGTCGGTAGATAGAAACTTTGATGATTGACTATGTGCATAAAAAAAACTCGCCACTATACTGGACAAGGCGCTCAGGTGCGTAACCAATTGCCGATTCATATTTATAACTCCTCATAAAAGGTATGTTATCAAAATATCATGTCTGACATGCGTAGAAGTGAAAATTTCAAGGATTTCAATATGTCTATGCCGAAAGGTCTTGAAACAGGCGTTTTCCTGACTTGACATTATAGCTTTTGCTCATGGCAAACACTGCACGGACCTCTGATCTCCAAATGTTTCACAAGATTGCCATTGTTTGTAAAAAACACTATCACGAACTGTGCTGTATACTTTGAAAGTGGATAAAGTACACCGAATCCCGTTACCAGTCATTTCTCAAAAACCGTTTAAGATATTTACTTAATTCAAACTTTATTACAAGAACAATTGTTTGGATATAAAAATACATTAATCACTAATTCAGTTCTTTGATACAGACCTATGCCGTCATATCTCAAAGCTTGTCGAAATCTAAAAAACACATATTTTGTCAGTTTTTATTGAATTTCTTTCTTATATGCACATTGACCCCCATTTTTTATTTTTGCATTCTAAAACAAAGGTTTTAATCAAACTGTAGGCAAAATATCTGAAAAACCTTGTTATTCCTTTATTATGAAAATATTTAAAATCAAAAATTGAAAAAATGAATTTTAGTAAAATGGGTGGGGTAATAATAAGGAGTGTAATATTTATTCAGATGATGATAGAAATACCACTATCTCTAATTTTTTCATCCTAAAGTATGACATACTACATTAAAAAAGATTTAAAATTGGTACCCATTCTGAAAAATACACCACATACACAAGCGTTTACAATACCAAACTTCTAGCTAATTCTGCATTTAGCACCTTGATCTGATAGTGTATCACTAAAGGTAAATATTGTAAAAAAGTTAAGTCATTGACCCATCATTATTTTTCCAGAAATTAATTAGCAATATGTTAATCTCCATACAAAACTGGGTCGATAAAATTTCTTGTTATTTTGAATTTCAGCAGTGACCCCCCTTAAGCTCGCTTTTGACCAGAAGTTGGTAACCTTTCTACTGCAAAGGAAATGACAAGTAGAATGTATAACAATTTTTAGATTTGAAAAAAATACTCTGTAAGGCACCTTTTAATTGAATTATACCGAAGAAAAATGTCAATAAATTAATCTTGCGTTTTCAATCTCTCTTGAATTATTTAGTTAAGTACGTAAATAGTTTATATCTGTCACCTTGATATGTTGTTACCACCAAACTTATGTTAAATATAAGTGTAGAATATTATACCTTCTCAAACAGTGAATAACGGTCAATATTTGGAGTAACATATTTGATAAGAAAAACTAGGATTAAGTTTGATTTCCTGATGTTTCCATTTATGACAATTGGGGAGAAAATAAGTAAGAGTTAGGAGAGATTTAGGTCTTACAACTTTGTTACCGATGGGTCCTGGGTTCGCACCCTGGTCAGGATGCACTTTTTGTCTCACCCTGTCACATTTTGGTGCTTTCTTGCTGCATAAAATGAAACTTGACAGGAATTTTGACCATTAAATGTAGCACCCATCGCCTTTATAAACTCAAAAAAGAGCCGACCATCTTTTTAAAGATATTTATTTATTATTAGTAAATGTAGTAGAAAAATAATTTGCCGCTCGGTGTCTAACCGTTATGCACATGTAGTTATTTTATGTTGTCAAGTTGAGCACGTAGCGTATTTTTCTTGACCTCGGTGAGAACAAAGTTATGTTTAATGACCTTTTATGAGCATATGAAGTATCTTTACTAAAACATTTCACCAATGGTCATTACACATCATACTTATTAACGAGAAATATTTTAGCTAGAACCATATTTTCTCGCGTGTAATTAAGTAGGAGAATTATTATTATTAGCCTGTTATTCGAACACTATACAATGTACACGTTTTTACAATTACGCCCGTTCTATGGCTATTACGTGTTGCGCATGCAGTTGATTGGCATTGTTAACAGGATGTTTTCCTATGTTCCTAACACTGAACAAAAGCAACTTCACACTCAAATATATTTGTCCTTTATTCTGCGATAGCAATTAAAAGGAAACGCAATGATTTATTAATTTATTTAGTGTCATAATCAATATTCGAAACTGTGCACTTTGCGTTTTGTTTTTCCTTTACTCCAGTGAGTTATGTCTTTTGATGTAGTCAGCATTGTGTCACACATGACTGTGGCAAATTCTAGTATTTCTGTGTGTTTGGAGCCAGCTTTTACTTTATGTAAAACCTTCACTATGTTACATTATTTTGAAGGGAAAAACTACTGAAACTCGAAATATTTCGAAGACCAATGTGTTTGATTAGTACTAACGGAGCTGGTATTTTGTCGGTTGAAGAATCTGTTATGTCACAGTTAGAAGAAATCGACATTGGGGTAAATGTTGTAGCCATTGCTGGACTGTACAGAACCGGGAAATCATACTTGATGAATCGGCTGGCATACGTAAATACAGGTAAGTTAAATTCATCGAATGGATTCGACACCAGTGCTGGTTACCGTGTAAGTCTTTAGGCGGCTAGAATCAATTTATTTATGTTTAGTTGCAAAGCGTCAATTAATTCAAACTCATGATTAAACGTTATTGAACTTGTATGTCGAACTACTACTTGGAACGCTTGTCTTATTAAATACTGACTCGCAAGCGCGTCCCCGCCAAATCAACTAATTCCAAGTAGTATTTCGCCATACAAGTTCAATAACATATGGTACAGGGATCTTCATTGGTCCGTAGAAAATCTTGCATGTTCAGGACCCCGCTGTTTGAAACTCTAACCGGCTGTTAAACCAGCGGTCCATGAACTTTTGGCTGAAAAAAATAATTTATCGTTGGACACACTAGTGTAATATTTTTTAATCCTTATTCTGTTGAACGAAATATTTCATTTAATGAGTCTTTTAAACCGTACGCAACTGTATTACATATATTTTACATACGTTCTTTAAGCATGCCAAAGTTTGACCTTAGATTTTAGCATTGAAAAGTTCTTTTGTCTTGTTTATCCGTGCATTTATCGCCGAAAATGGTTCTCTCTCTACCCCCTCCCCCCACCCCCAAATAACAACTAGAATAAACCAAACCAAGTTATATCACGGAAATTGATAATGACAAAGAGCGTCATTTCTTACGAAAGGGAAATAACTATGACGGGGTTATAAAGATCGTTCTAGAAACTGCAATGTTATTTCCCTTGTTCTCACAGGCATTGTAAAATTAAATTGTTACATTAATTATACTTTGCATTTTTGAAAAATATATTTAATCCTAATACATTAAAGTTGGACATTCAGAAAACGAAACTTAAATGTAAAATATGAGAAAATCACGTTTGCAAAACAACTCAGCACCACCTCGGGTGGTTAACTCTTCCCACCACCACAACATAAGGTGAAAAGAAATTGTGGGGAGCACACTTCCGAGGTGCTTGGGTTCTACAAAATAAACAAGAAATGTGAGAATAATTTTTGTAAATTTTGTTTTAAATTTTTTTGTTGAAGAACTTTGAAAATTCGGGCAATGTATTTACTAGTAGAACTGCTGAGACTGCTAATGTCGAAACAAAATTCTATAAATTGTAGTCTCTAGAACGTTTGTAAGTTGGTGAAAATCTCGATTTTCAGTAACCAAAGTTAAACTATCCTTATTTTTTTGTCCAAAATCCCGTTTTCCGAATATATTTTACATGTAACGTACGAGTACATGTACAAAATAGCCATTTATTGTCACTAGACGATCCGGCGAGTAAATAAATTGAAATTACAGCCAATTTCTCAAATGAGGTGGTGGGGTTGAGTACGAGGCGGTGGGGATTTGAAGGTTGTGGGGTGGTGCTATACATACTGCAAGACCCCAGACATGTAAATTCCTATTAAAAGTGTCAGTGACCTTCGATAATTTCACTATTATAGGTGATGCTTTCATGTAGTCAATGTGTATTGGAGGCATGTATTTACATGTTTTACAAACATCTCTTGTTAGTTTTTATGACAACTGCGACAAGTATATTATATGCCTGCTGTTGAATCGTATTATATCCTGATCATAAGCCATTGAAAATTCTTAAAACTGACTGGCGAGAGCAACAGAGTCAGCACGAAAAACCGAGGGTCGTATTGCGTTACTTTCCTAATTTACAAGCCGTAGTAGGTCTACCGTCAAGTAATTTTTTCCAGAGTTTCAGTTGAAAACTAGTCAATGCGGTAGTTTCATAAAGAAAAAGAAGTTTGTGAGTGAGAATGTAGGGAAGCAACTCCTGCATGCAGTTGTTCTTTTCTTAAATTGACTCTCCCAGTCAAATAAGAAAATCAATATTTTGAAATTATTTTTTCATACTGGTAGCGGGAAGAGTTTGGTGTATTGGGTTAAAAGTCATTATTTCCTCTACACTTTTATACACATACCATTTTCAGCTGGATTGTTACTTGAAAAAAATGCGCATAATTTCACTTTAAGTGAACTCGTGACGAAACAATCAAATTGTTTGGTAGCTAAAAGTACAACCTGAAAAACCTGATAGTAAAATTTGCACACTTTTAAATGTCATGTATATGTATATTCGGTTTTCAGGATTTGCTTTTGGAAATACTACTGAGTCGAAAACGAAAGGAATTTGGGTTTGGTGTAGAAAACATCCAACTCAAGGAAATCAAGTATTAGTACTTCTAGATACTGAAGGATTGGGCGATGTTAAGAAGGTAAATGAAAATAAATAAAACTCATTTGTCCATACATTGTTTATATACTATGTGTATTCACAAGTATTCATTTTTAGTTTTTTTCGATATAATAAATGATGTCGAGTTTTCAGAATCCAATAAGTTCCACAACAGGCATTATATTCTGTGACAATTATTACAATTTGTTCATATGTGGTATTCAATGATTACTTTTACTGATTCCATGTTTCTACGGATTTATATACTTTAAAAGTGTGAATTAGAAATGGTGATGACAAACTTTTTATTTTCCGTAAGGTGAATTGATTTTCTCAAGACAAAATAAGTAAATTTGAGTTTCCGTTAAAATGGCGTTTCTCTACTTCGCAAACGCGTGATTGTCCCTGGTATACTTCCTTTACTCTTTGCATTTGTTTTGACAATTTCACAGCAACAAAACTATAAAATATGTAATACGAGGCTCTGCCGAGTTCCCGCAAAACAGTTACCCGAGGAAACTTTTTCATGCACACCGTTTTACACTTAAAAGTACATTTCTAATTGCAAACTAATCAAAATAATTCATAACCATATAGAAGAAACGTTATTCAGATGTTGGTTGTGTTTGGGAAAGTGAGGTCACACTGTTTATAACGTTACATCACAAGTAATTCACGAGAAACATCCGACACAGGAGGGGTGGTGCCACGGTGCCAGACCGATTTTTATAGGATGGATAAAATCACCGAAAATGTCGATCTGATATGCAAGAAAACTGCGTACTGTAAATGGGCAATATTCGCGGTGATTAAATTGTCGCTATTTTCTTACTTCGCTAATTTAACGATCTCACATTCATTTCACATTTCTTGCATACCAGAACGAGATATTTGCAGGTTTTACCAGTCCTGGAAAATCTCATCTTACACCCCCCCATGTAAGATGGCTCTCGTAAATAACTTGTGACGTAACGTTATAAACAGTGTGACGTCATTTCACTAAGGACAGCATCTGAATAACGTAAGAAACAAATCTGAATGAATACATTTCACGAAGAAATGCAACATCTGCGTCAAAAAGCATCATCGGACATCAACGTATACATGCACATTTTTGTGTGAAATTCATCGGGGTCAAACTTACCGGTATTGTTGATAACAAGATATCTATAGACGTTCAACTAACCAACTCTCTATCGCAGAATATTAGTTGTGCGTAACGTTTTCGTTTCAGTAATTTTATACGATCACCACATGGCTATAAGGACGTTCAAAATTTAAATATAGTAGAGCCAACATAGACACATGGTCAAATATTAAAAAAACACTTGTGAAGGTAGACAACACGTATTGACACAAAGGGTGGGACAAGAACATGGTTAATAGCTGACTACCTAAAAGTTTACAGTCACATAATAACATATATAACTAAATACTCACGTGCAATATGTTGAGCCCGCCAACTTCGCTATGGACCGGGCTCTTGCGTGTGACATATCGTCCCATTGTCCCATTATGGTAAACAATTGTCCCAAGTTAATTCAAAATAATTCAATACACAATGTACATGTATATAGTTCATATACAATATGTAAAGAAGGGACAGTTTGACAATGTCTCATGTGTCCGTTTCTTCACGGACCTATATACATATAATAAATAGGTCCGTGGTTTCTTGATCTCCAATCTTCAGGTCTGACTTTGACCTTTGACCTACGGACCTAGGTCTTGTGCGCGATGCGCACAATTAAATGTGTTGATCAATTCAAAATCCTTAACTACATGAGGAAGATACAGCGCGAATAAGCTCTTCCGGACGTACGGCGGAAGCATGCGAATAGACTGCACTGCAAAAGTGACATCAATGATATAGACTGGATTCAAATAAATACTTTACATATTGTTCACCTTTTTGCAGTTATTGACGGACAAATATTGCATTTAAGTAGATAGAACTAATAGGTTTGCTTTTATTAGTAAAAGTACTTAACTCTGTATTCACAATTCTAATTGTTTCATTGCATTTCGCCATTAGTCATATCATTTGCACATATCTTTGTTGTAATTGCTAAAGCCATGGTATAGCAGTTGTTACTGCCAAGGTGTGACAGTTGCTGGTTCCTACAGCAACATCAACTTTACGTAGTTCGTTGATAAGATAAAACTTGTTTAAGTTATCTTTATCTAAGCACTAATAGTAGCTTTTGGATGACAAGATCATCTATTTACTTTTAAACAAATACATTAACACTGTTATGTTAACACTAATAATTCTTTTATTTATGTTTAACAATGTTTTGAGCAAATCATTTACTTTACGTATAGACGATCGGTTATAGGTTTTTAACATTTCAAAGTGTCAGGAAATCAATTATTCAAACGACTTTATTTATAATCAAGGGTAGTATCCAGCACGACAACAGGATATTTACGCTGGCAGCCCTTCTAAGCAGTACGCTTGTATACAACATGATGGGTACCTTCAACCAAGATGCAATCGAGAAGTTATCGTATCCTTTTATTAGCTCGACTTTTCGAAGAAAATGGGAACTATGCTTCTCGCCACGGCGTCGGCGTCTGCGACGGCGCCGGCGTTGATGTCACACATTGGTCAAGTTTTCGTACCACCAAAGAGGTATTGCTTTGAAACTTTCCATACTTGTTAACCATCATAACCTCCATCAACAGACAAGAGTACATAACTCTGTCAAGATTTTTGTCAGAATTCTGGCCCTTTTTCGACTTCGAAAGTGCATTGAGCTTGGTTAAGTTTTTTATACCACACTCTATTTCAAAACCATTACAGATGTTACTTTGAAACTTACCATACTTATTAACCATCATTACCTCTATCTACAGACAATAGATCATAACTATGTGATGGCTTTTGTCAGAATAATGGCCCTTTTTTACTTAGAAAATACATTGAATAGGAGTAGAATCCACTTATTGACTTAACCGTTTGAGATATTGCTTTGAAAGTTGTAATACTTGTTTGCGTCATTAGCCCCATCTGTATACAAGAGAAGGTTACCCTGTCAAGGATTAAAAATAATTAAGGCCCTTTATCGACTAAGAATCTCGGTTTTTCGTACCAGTCCATTTTTGACTGAACTGTTTGAGATATTACTTTGAAAGTTGGAATTCTTGTTTAGCATCATGCTCCCCTAACATAGAGAGAAGTCAACTCTGTCAAGGATTTCATTTGATATATGGCTCTTTTCGACTTTGAAACTTTCATTCTTGTCCATTTGTTGACTTACCGATTTGAGATATTTCTTTGAAAGCTGGAATACTTATGTACCATCATGCCATCTATCTGTAAGCAAGAGAAGATAAGTCTGTGAAAATGTTGTTTTTTTTATTTGTACTTAGAAATTCCTAGTTAAAGTCTGGTGTGCAACTGACACTGTCATGCACATATGTTAACCACTTGTCAGAGTATTAATCTAACACTTTGCTGTAGTTTTCATGGATATCAAACAATTAAGTTTGATAACTCTTGAATTAATATCTTGCTACATTTGGCCCTTTTATTTCCATACTTGTTGTTCCTTTTACTGTCAAAGTTTTGCTTTATTGGCAAGCACTGAGAAAAGTCGAGCGCACTGTCCTACTGACAGCTCTTGTTACATTCGATGGCCCTTGGTGATTTAATGATATGGTGAGTAATGTCATTCTCTAGTATGTACTGCATTGTGTTCTTGCAGAGCATATGTTTATCCAGAAGTTTTATATATATCACCGACTCCTTTCCATACCTTGGCTAATTTGGGATTCAAACCATAATCACGATGATTCAAATCTAATCGCATGGTCCGATATTCTTTCGGGGAAGTCTTGAAAGACTTGTAAAAGACTTCATGCCAATTAACACTCTTCCAAAGTATTTGTTTAAAGGTTGTATTCTAATTTATAATACCCCCCGAACACATAGTGTTAGGGGTGTTAGGGGTGTATACTGGATTCAGCTTGTCTGTCCGTCTGTCTGTCCGTCTGTCCGTTTGTCTGTAGACGGTATCTTGTGGACACAAGATCTCCAATACCCCTGGTCAGAATTTAACGATACTTCACACAAGTGATAAATACAATGTCTAGTTGTGCATGGTCCATGTTTTCGCTCTCTAGGTCAAAGGTCAAGGACACAGGGGCTCGGGATAGTAAAATTTTGTGGACGCTAAATCTAAAAAAACCCTGGTCAGAATTTGATGATACTTCATACAAGTGATAAATGCAATGCTTAGTTGTGCATGGTCTAGGTTTCGGGTCTCTAGATCAAAGGTTAAGGTCACTGGGGCTCGGGATGGTAAAATATTGTTGACGCTAAATCTCCAAAACCACAGGTCAGAATTTAATGATACTTCACACAAGTGATAAGTACAATGCATAGTTGTGCATGGTCCATGTTTTGGGTCTTTAGGTCAAAGGTCAAGGTCACAGAAGCTTGAGATGGTAAGATATTGTGGACACTTACTCTTCAAAACCCGAGGTCAGAATTTAATGATACTTCACACAAGTGATAAGTGCAATACCTAGTTGTGCATGGTCCAGGTTTCGGGTCACAGGGGCTCAAGATGGTAAAATCTTGTGGACGCTCAATCGTCAAAACCCCAGGTCAGAATTTAATGATACTTCATAGAAGTGATAAGCACCATGCGTAGTTGTGCATGGTCCATGTTTCGGGTCACTAGATCAAAGGTCACAGGGGCTTGAGATAGTAAGATCTTGTGCGCTTTTAATCTCCAAACCCGCTTGTCAAAATTTAATGATACTTCATAGAAGCCTTAAGATGTGCAGGTCCAATAATCAAAGCATCAAACATTACATACATTTTAAGTACTGTGTCAGTGGGATGTTTAGGGGGTATTCATCACCTTCAGTGATAGTTCTAGTTTTGTTAGGATTATATAGAACAATCAGAAAGGTCCTTATATTGAAATAATCACGTGATTAATCAGCATACATGCTATCAGGTTATGATATTTCGACTAAATGAACGGAAACGTTTAAGTAACTGCATCAGCGGGTATCAATGTCATGCAGCTCCGAATGATTTAAGTGAAAAAAGTAGTCTATGTGTTTGTATAAGAAATCAAAAATTGAATGTTTTTTAAAAAATGTAAGTGGATTTTTCCATGATAACAATATTATGCATTCTACCAGTACTGAGCCATATCTTTCAGCTTTCTGTCACCGGTTATGTTTACGCTAATAAATAAGTTAAAGAACGGATGCCCTCCTTATGGTTCAATTTGTCTTGTGCTTTTTGAAAGTTTTATGTTTTACGGTGAGAGAAATTGGTCGTTTCGCTGGCTGTGTCTGGTTTCTCTAGTTAGGTTATGTATAATTTTACACGTATTGCCAAGAGGACTATATCCGATTATTTTTGAATTTAAGACATTGTCATGTTGAAGACAATTTCATGTATCCTCGGGCTGAAAGAGTTAATATAATCTTCTATTGAACGGTTGACATCCGTTTTCAAAAAAGCGTGATGGGACATATCAACGGCATCTAAAATAAGAAATAAAACATAATTAATAAGTAGTACAATTTAGTTACACAGTTATATGTAGCTTTCATCAACGTCTGGCTGTAAAAAATGGAAACAGTGACTATACACCATGACCGTCAAAATTACAAGAAGTATTCTTAACAAAACGGTCAGATTTATTACAGAAATGTCGAAAAACATGACACTTACTAGTGGTGATGAGCTGAGTGGTGATGAGTGTTTTGATTTTGTGCTACCCAGATTCGTTCTCTGTCTTCGCGATTTTTTTCTAGATCTAGAAAGGGACGGAAAAGAAATAACAGCTGACCAATACCTCGATGATTGCCTAGAATCAAGGCCAGGTGATTCTCATGAAGACAGAATATATAATCGACCAAGAGAATGTATTAAAAAATACTTTAAAAAAAGAAAAGTATTTACATTCGACCGACCAGGAGGCAAGCGTTTAATGAAGAAACTTGAGACAGCTCATGATGATGAATTGTCAGACGATTTTAAAGAAGTCACAATGAAGTTTACATCGTTCGTCTTTCAATGTGAGCCAAAGAAACTGATAAATAAGCAAATTGTGAGAGGAAGTAGTAAGTTCTTTTCAAATAGGTTGATTAACGTCTAGATTTATGTAAAAACTGAGAATGCATTTAATTTAAGTATGTTCCACTTAATGTTGGACCATCGGGTTTTCAGCGGCATTGTTTATATTTTTGTTTTTATTTCATTTTTATATCTGGAATTTTGATATATCCAGGCACATTTTTTCTTTTTCATTACTTCTTACTGAAATGTAAACACCCGCATTTATATAGCGTAATGCATAGTGACATACGTCGTGCGTCGCGCTGATTTCCAATGTGGCGGCGTCCATGACTGACGTTATCAGGGACGTACTCAAAATCACCAACTTCGTAAGAGACAAGTTTCTATGGTGCATTTCTGCTTTTTAATACATGTATTTATGATGACATGAACCAATTCTTATCGAGGGTTCAACGATAACAGCATAACGACTTATTTAAAGTTTTCGAGCATTTTCTTTATTTAATATACATGTTTGGGCCCGAGCTTAGAAGTGTCGGCATTAAACGTGAGAATCTTTGTAATAATATAATTATCTACTTCTTCAAGTAATCGCATTCATGTTTTTCCACTATACATTGCGTAAGTGTAATTTTAGAGCAGCATTCGCGTATTTGCCTCATGATCTCAAGGTCCATGGCATCGAGGGTTCCATCTGGTGCTAGGTGCCCTAAAGCAAGACATGCCCCTCCCTCTGTGTGTGTGAATGTGTGTGTGTGCGTGCGTGCGTGTGTGTGTGTGTGTGTCTCTCTCTCTCTATCTCTCTCTCTCTGTCTGTCTGTCTCTGTCTGTCTGTCTGTCTCTGTCTGTCTGTCTGTCTGTCTCTCTCTGTCTCTGTCTTTCTCTCTCTCTCTCTTAGCAAGGTTATTGGATCATTTCCGATTATTTTCATGAATGGAAATTATTTGTAAAAAATATTATGTAAGTACTGGAATCATAACTGCAATCGATTTAATGTCCATAGTATACCATGCGCATGTAATAAAAATCTTTAGTGACATCTTCTATACTTTATGTCTGATTTTGAATGATTTCACGCATAAGCCAACTATTTTTTAATTGACTGTATCTAAAATTAAATTAAAGTATGTTAGACCGTTCATAATATGGTCAGGATGGAGTGGAGCAATTATCACTATATGTTAGGAAATTAAATCAAAAGGTATGAGCATTAAGATATTTACGTCCAATATGATTCGGATCAGATCATTTGTTACAAGTAATCTATGCTACATAAAGTGCGCGATAAAGGGCAATCATAACTATTTTTTTTTAAATCAAATTATCTTTTATAAATTATTTGTATCAGTGCTGGCTAAAGTAGCTAGAGAATACGTGAAGTCCATGAGAGAAGGCGGTGTGCCTTGTGTTGACGATGCAATGACTACAATGTGTAGGATGGAAAATGAAAAGGCGGTGAAAAAGGCGGTTGCAGAGTTCGATGAAAAGATGAAAGCTCTTGAACTTCCAGTATACGACTGCAAAACTTTCCTAGGAAAAAGATACAAACTTCAGGCTCAGTTGATAATAGCTCTGAACAAACGCATGTTATTTGATGATAACAATGAAGCAGAAAAGTCGGCAGAGGTAAAACATTTTATTACAGTAAAATATGCTTATAAGTGTTATATTGTCGCCATTCCTTAATATTAACAAAATAGGCACATCACTAGCAATGTCCGATGTATCCCAAAGTACAGTAGGTGCAACTGAAAATATCACAGGAAAATCTGCTGTTAGTAGATGAAAGTGACTTAACATAGGAACCAAGACGTGCTAAGTCACAAGTGACCATTACGGGAGCGTTATGAAAGCGTTATAGACAGTATACACATTCACGATTACACTTAACTTGTCTCAGTATTTTGTTTTGTAAATTGTAACTCGATCGCTTTCATCAAAACATATTATAATTGTCAAAAAAGTTCTCTTTTGAAAAAATACAATTTCAGTGTTTTGCCGTCGATATTTACAATAGGTTATCGTGCACGAATACATGTACTGAAGTCATGCAACGAATTTTGATTTTTAAATCTAAAACGTGCGTTTACGTGATTAGAATAATTGCTTCCTTTTTCATTAAAAATGTATCACAGGAAGAAATGGAAAATATTGCGAGGGCAGTAGAAGAGAGGAATGCCAAAATGTTGCAGGACCGCTGTATGGACAAGCTTAAAAAGCTTTATATACAGATTGCAGATAAAATGAATGAATTTTACAAAGTTGCCGGTGGATATCAGACATACATGAAGGATATGGAAGCATTTGAGAAGACGTTTGATGAACAAATGTCCGTTGTAGAATCTGCTGAGGTATTTAAATGCAATGCCGTGTTGCTGTTAACTTTAACTTACAAATTAACCTTACTACTTATTAAGTTGTCTTCGAGTTATTTTTCTATGTATTTCGCTAACAATGAAACAAATTAAACAACAAAGTAACACAAAAGTCATTTAACACCGTCTTCTAATATCATGTACTTAATCAACTTGCTTTAGCTGAATTCAGCAAGTCCACCAAGTATGTTGTTCAATTAGTAAATGACTGCATTTCAAAAAATAACCCTAAATGAGACAATATTCACATATTTGTGTTACTTTTCATATATAAATGTAGTTGAAGTTTAAAGCATCTTTCGGTTGAAGGATTTACATAAGAATATAAACTTCAATTAAAGAAAAGTGTTTCCAATGTATAAAAGCATTTTAAGATAATGAACAACTGAGATTTCAATTAAAAGACTGAGATTTTAGATTCGTTAGATCTTGTGCAAATGTTTTTTGTTTTGATTCCATTTAATCTATATCTCTACAACTAAAAGAAACATCAGTCTTGAAATGTAACATCAAATAAATCAGGATATACGGGCGAAATATTCTAAAATTCAGTCTATTAGTAATACTTTTATTGAACAATTTAGACGTTTATAAATGTTTCCCTCGATAAATATTCTTAGTACGATTAGAGTTGAAACATATCGTGAGTATACATTTCTACAGGTACAATACTGGTCAATCGTTCAGTCACAGCTACAGACATCCCATATGCAACTTTTAGAGTATTACGTGTACGAATATGATATAAAAATGATCACTAAATAAAGTAATGGCTCAATTCCGTGAACTGAGACATATCACAATCATAGGTCCCAACACTGAAATACATGATTTTGAAGGACCGTTCAGCTGCTTAAATACTAGACTACTTGAAGTTAAACTGATAACATTTAGAGTTGAACCTCAGCTTGTAGTAAATTTCTCACATGAAAACATTTCCGCTTAGTACAAATTACAGTTTACGCAAAAGTTTTGATAATTGATGTAACTATTTGAAAAGCTTAAACTATACTTTTTCTTTCAGGGCAAGAAGGCTTTTAAATCTTTTGTTTCTGTAATCAAAAATGATGCAGAAGAAATTCTCCAGAAAGAACAGCAGCTGTCGAAAGAAGAAGAAGAAAGTAATTTTCCTTTATATTAAAGATGAAAATGTCCCTACACATACCTTTCTGATTAAAGCTGTAAGTTACTTAATATCTAGTAGAATGCTAGTTATAAAACAATAGAGCATCTGTTCTACATTTGCATTACTTAAATAGGGCAAGTTGGCTACATATGAAACATCCAATGGGCTATGCCGCATTAGTAGCACCATGGTGGCCATATAAGCCCTACAATGTGTATATAGGTGCGTGATGTAGATTAGAAAATGTTCCCAGTAGTATTGTTTTAGTTGTATTTTGTATTACACGTATTTAATTGAAGTATGTAGGTAAGCGACGTATTGACAAGTTTAAAAAGTATATGTAGTATACAAGCTTTGATAGCTGTAGAATATATAGTTATATGTAGAAAAGTGCTCGCAGGATAGACACATTGGTGTTTGACTATGTGCATAAATAAAACATGCCACTATACTATTATTCCCCTGAAAGCATCAACTGAATTCAGTTAGGCAATACAGTTGGACAAAGCATCAACGGTATTTTTGGTGTCAACAGCGACAAAAAACAACGCAAAGCTGCTTCGTATCCATATAATCTATTTCAATGTACTCAAAAAATTATCGCGAAATATAAAACACTAGTTCCGTCTGAGTGTGACATTGACCATTCGGATTTCATTAGCACTAGCGTCTGGGACAATTTTTCATTTTTTTAGTAAGAAGAATAAATATAGGTCGGGTGCTAATATTGATTTTTTTCAGCATTGGTCTGTATTATTTTGGAGTGCTACATTGTAATGTTCCGAAGTCCAAATACTGTTCAATGTATGTCTGTGTAAAACAAATTACCTCTGGAAGGAGTTAAGTTGGGTCCTAGGGAACGATTTCAATTACTTTGGTAAAGGACAACTAAAGTCTGTCCCATCTCATCCCAATGGGAAACTCAACTTTGGCCTGGAAAAGGTACCTTTGGACACACAGCTAAAAGTAAATACGTATGAAAAAAACACCCTCCCAAATTTAAAGGATTTTTCGATCGGTTCCTTTTTTTTCTTGTTATGCTCAAATAAATGACAGCTGTCCATTGTGTATTTTCGACGCCATCTTTGTTTTGGATGATGTAAACAAAAATGCACATGTCCTTATTCCTAAAATCTTTGGGAATGTCTCCAAATTGTGAATGCTAATTGAAAATTAAATTAATGAAAAAAAAACGTACGGTGATTTATGTTCCTTGTTCAAAATATGAAGAACTAGACCGTAGTGTCCACATACTCTCCGTCATTCACGAGCAAGCATCACTAACTAGATCTTAGTCTACAGAGATTTTTTAAACATGCATCGAATGTAATTCCTAGTTTCCTACACAGCGATCTCCGGGTAAACAACGTGAACCGTGGGATATTATTGAAACACTAGTTAATATTTCAGTGTTTCAAAAGCATACCACGAAAAAAAGACCCGTGACTTGATGAAATCCTTATCCTATGTACTTCCTCCAGTTGAAACTGGAATCCAATCACATCCCTTTGAATCACAACATTCGTAATGATGGTCTTTACAATCATCTATACATAAAAAATGACGTCCGTTAACTATTTAGGTTACTATCATGTACCTACTGATGTGAGCATATTACATAATTGCTGACGTCACTACATTAATAAAATTCACGGCAAGAGCCGATAAACGTACATGATCTATCTTGTGTAATGTTTAGGTTTCGCTCGCACTTCAAACCTCGAGGACCGGATGAAACTGTGTAGACTGGCAAATTTACATAGAATTTCTCACTTAATGTCTACTGTATATATCTTAAAAGATAAACGCATTTTGACTGTGCACATTCCCCCGGTCTGAAACTAGGAGCAGGTGAGCGAATCGCAACCCCTTTTTAGGTGGAAGTTACATACAAGATATAACTATTGTGTCCAAAACTCGTGCCATACTAAAACAAAACAACTGCTTAAATCATCGCCGGTCAACTGGTTCTTAAGAATAGTATGATTTCTGTAAAAAGGCTACACCAAATTAATAAGTTGATTTTCGGGATTTCTTGAAAAAAAATTGGAGGCGGCGAGCGAAAATATTATTTTAATATTTTTGTTTTGTTTTGAAGACATTTTGGAGCGAGCGAAGAGCGAAGAAATATATATATATATACGCTTTCTGTTCACAATTAATAGCAAATGTCAA
Source organism: Saxidomus purpurata (assembly GCA_022818135.1). Lineage (NCBI taxonomy): Eukaryota > Metazoa > Mollusca > Bivalvia > Venerida > Veneridae > Saxidomus > Saxidomus purpurata. The sequence goes on from JAFMSR010000007.1 coordinate 51,866,483, forward strand.
ACATTATACTTCATATAAGCTTGTAAAACAACATAATTATTTTCACATTTACTTATATGGGATATACAATACATGTAAATTATATGCCTCGAGCTTGATTTGGATTATGGTCCTCCCGTACCCGAAGCGGACACTCTATCGAAGCTAGCTCAATGGCAAGGAAGTATTTAATGCCGTATTATACCTCTACTACATAAACGCTTATCATCACTAGTACTATGGCTTTAGAATGGCAGTGCAAACAAACATCATTGAAAACTTCTTTAGGCTTCCCCCAGGACGAATGTAATTGGTCATTTTTCTGTAAACTTTCTAATTAAGTCCGTCGAAAGTAACGAATACACAAATCTGAGTTAACAAAATATATGCAACTATGTGGTCAGCTACTTTTGTCTAGGCCCAATACACGATTTACGGTAACCCCGTTCGCCTTGATCAGGATCAGATAGTATCGAATTTGATCCCCACCAGTGAAATGGTGGAAGTGTCGAAATCGAGCATAAATAAATATATAGAAATCACTCGACTTAATTTCGCACCCCTCGCCCATGAAAAATTTAGTTTCGGTCATTTTACCGGCATTTTTAGAACGCGTTATCGTCATATAAAAACTGACGACGCTTTGAGTTTATCCCCGATAGCGACGTCACGGGAGCCGCCATATTGGATTCATTGACGTCGCGTCATTAACATTACGGCCTATAGGGAAAATCACAAAAATTCAAATTTGACTAAAATTTCAAGTTAATAAAAAAAAATGAAAAAGTCGCCTGGAGATATTAAATTTCCAATGATGTTGGTGTATTTAATATTGATGTCACGTGCATATTCGAAATTTAATCGATGTCTACCAATTGAGTGGGACAGACTTTAGACAACGCTATTATTAAACAACCATTTACCCAGTGGTCTTGTAGATGAAAATCTTTAAAGTTTTTCATTGTCATGGCAACCAGTGTTCTGCATGAAATGAAATATTTGGACAATATTGTAGGGCTTAATGCCAGAAACATCATTGTAAAGTTTCATCAGCATAGGCCAAATGGTTTCAGAGGAGATGCTGTGTGACGTAATTATGGACGGACGACGGACATACATCATAAAAGTTCACATGAGCACTAGGTGCTCGGGGCAGCTGATTTGGCTGTAAAGGTAGTGATGCAAAATTCAACTCAATAGATCTTCCTTGATATTATTATGTTATATCTTAACTGTCTCCTATGTCTGAAGAAAAATCGTTATTATTACAGAGTTGCTTGCCACTATGGCCGAAAAGGCTAAACAAAGAATAAAGGAGTCTGAAGAGTTGTTGTCTCGGAAGCTAAAAGAAAAAAAACTAGCTCACGAGAAAGATCTTGCAGAGACAAGAGAAGAACAGCGCAGAACTGAAGCCACTAATCTAAATGCGGTAAAAGCTGAATGGCTCGCACCTTGGAGTCCAAGCGAAAACTTGGAAGAACTGAAGAAAGAAAAAAAAGGCTCAGAACACAAAGAGATTCAGGGGTGATCAGCAAGACCTGGAGCCATTTTTCGACTAATTAACACAACTAATTCAACAGCGGATATACTAAACACACATTTATATATTTCATTAAAAACAGTAAAGTCTTTTCCGCTTATGTCTTTTACACAATAATATGTCAATTAAAAGTTCTCTTATGTATTTCACATGGTGTAAAGGGTTTCTTACTCTACGTCAAACTTGCTATTTGGAAACTTATTTTGCGATTTCAAAAAGAGTGATACCTCGGCTAAACGTATTACCTGTTACTGTACACTTTTATTATGTAACATTCTAACACAAGTATATTCAGACAGATTGAGCAAAATTTATACTGCACCGTTTACGAGTACAAATGCGCTTGTCATATATTGCTATCACTGTCGGTATTTATTGTTGTCCGGAAAAGCTAATAAGCAAACTATCTGTTCGTGATAAGATATTGTTATACATCTACAGTCTATTGAGAAGAATGAATTAATCCATTTATTTGTCACACAAAGGAATTCACCCAGTTAGCTTCAGCCGGAAGTGCTATGAAGTCTGAAAAGCTTACAGAAAATTAAACTTGAAAATTCTTGTAAAAAAGTTTTTTTGCCAATTTGGTACAACGAAACTGTTTTTAGCTAATTCACAGATGGGTTGGTAAGTCCAAGAGTTCGCTACTTGAAATATATGCCCTATGTAGAGTTATTTTGTTTTCCAGTTGCATATGCGATTGCTTTATGACTATATTGTTCAAGCATGTGTTATTGTGCGTTACTGGAGACGAATCCTAGGTTTTACACATTTGTGAATGATTGTAATAAGAATCATTCAATTTTCTGCTTTGAAAGACTTTTGTTTGATGATATAACTTTAAAGCATATTCTAACACGAGTGGCTGTGTTTTCTATATAGACATATAGGGAAAATGTCGTATTTTATTTTACGATAAAATACAGCACGTTTATCTAAGGACGACGTGACGTAAAATGACGCAATGACCTGACGTATGTAAACAATCGCGTCCAATCGCATTTCGCGTTTTTAAGTTACTATGATGTACTGCTACGAGCTGAATATAGTTTGGGATATTTTTAAAAGAAAAATAACGTGGTAGAATCGAAATAATAAATATGTGAAAGTATTTTATCGTAGTCAGTCATTTGAATGCGAAAAATTAAATCACTCGTTCTACGCACTTGTGATTTAATTACTACGCGTTCTAACTCCTGACTGTATTTTATTCAACGACATATACAGGGACACATTTATCATTTCTTAAATAATATTCATTATATATTTACTCTAACTCTCATCTTTTATATATTAAAGTTGCACAGATTCCATTGCACATACATTTACTAAAACTGATATCCGGACAGCATTAGTTAACAATGCATCTTCTAGAACAGACAAACTAGTGATCTGATTTCATTTTGTTGAATATACAAGCTGTCAATACTCAAAACGATGCACATGTAACGCTTTCATTATACATGTAGATTGTGTTTATGTAATATTATGTATTTTTACTTAAATTATTTTATCTACTCTTAATTACTAATCCTTTAGAACTTTTATTGCGTAGTGTCCTTTAAAATAAGTGAATTATGTTTCTGTGTCCGAATGATAATATTAGTGAATACCGTGTTACCTTTAAGTATTTATGTCTAAATATTGAAATCTTATATTGCATGTATGCTAGAAGTAAATAATTGGCACAAAACGAGACACGAACTGCTACAAACATTCCTAATGAATGTCAGTAAGACGAGAATTGTAACCGTGATTTTGTTATCACCGCATTCCCAATACTATTTTACCAATTTCTTAAAATTACGACAGAAATTAAATTTGCAGAGCTTAATAATGCGTTTATGTACTAGATAGTGTAAGTAATTTTTATCTCTACTGGACGTAGTCAGTCAGAACTTATTCCATGGTGGTTTGTCAAGCTGTCCGTCCGTCTATTCATAAACCTTTTCTAAATAACATTATACAGGTCACAATTTTCACTCGACTTTCACAAATTTGCTTTGAAGGTTGCCGGCAACTTGTAGATAATCCTTATTGTTTTAGGACAGTGGGTCAAAGGCAAAGGTCTCAGTGATTCAAGTTTTGAAAATCTTTTCCAAGGTCAAAGGTCAAGGTGTCAGTGACATTCGTTAGCTTTTCCTTGATACCACTGTACAGGTCACAATTTTCATTCAACTTTCATCAACCTTGCTCAGAAGATTGCCCACAACCTGTGGTGATCCCTTTTGTTTTTGCGTCAGTTGGTCGAAGGTCACAGTGGCCCGAACTTTTAAACTCGTTTATGCTCAATATATTGAGATCTATATCATCCGCAGTCTTCAGTCTTCACAAAATGATTGGTCTTACTGGGTAGATGATCCCCACTGTTTTTTTGAGTAAGTGGGTCAAAGGTCAGAGTTCACGTGACTTGCATCAATGTTTCCTTGATAACACTGTACATGTCATAGTTTTCACTTGATTTTCATGAAACTTTCTCAAAAAGTTGCATGAAACATGTACATTATTCCTATTGGTTTTTGGGGTCAGCGGCTCAAAGGTCAAGGTCACAGTGACCTGATCTTTGAAAATCATTTTCGCCCAGTATCCTGATATCTTTATCATCCACAGTGTTCAACCTGCGTAAGATGCTTGGTCTAACTAAGCAGATCCCTGCTGTTTCTGGAGTCAGTGAGGTAAAGGTCAACGTTACAGTGACCTCCGTCATTCTTTGATAACACACTACAAGCCACAATTTCTATTTTATTATCATGAATCTTGTTCTGAAGGTTGCATGCACCCCATAAATATGCAACCCGTAAATTGGTCTTTCTGTGTAAATGATCCCTACTGTTTTTGATGTCAGTGAGTAAAGATCAACGTCACAGTGACCTCTATTTTTCCTTGGTAACATTCCAAAAGCTTGTCACAAAACATACTCAGAACAGTCCAGTCAGACCAGTAGAGCGATATTGGTTATTATAGGCCTCTTGTTAGTCAATATAGTAAATAAATAAAGTTGTGTGTGAAAGCCAATTCAGTATTGTGTGATATATCCAATTGATAAGTAGGATCTGTTGCTGACTATTTTCATTTTAATTCAACCCCCATTTTGCATTTTTGCATTTTTCATTCAGCATTTGCCAGAATATTGCGGAATTAATTGTCATCAGCTTGATCATATTTCCATATGTCTCTTTTGACCTTTAGAAAAATTAAAATTATCAATTTCACCAACAAAAACACCGAAGAAAATGGTTCGTGTTTCATTATATGGACTGAAAACAGAAAGAACCAATCTTTTAGGCTATACCATGTCGTTATCATGCATGAAGCGTTGTCCCTAACCTGAGACAACTAAACTTGACTCATCTAAGTTCAGAGCGTACGGGATAACTATGTAGTGTTGAATTAAACATTTCCTGACAACCGACGCAGACAAATAATGTCTAACTGCTAGAGTGAAAACTTAGCAATCACACGTAGCTTCATATGTGTCATTTTTTCAAAGTTAGATCATTTTATATCCATCTATAGCAGTTTTGAAGTAAAATTCTTACTTGTGTGAAAATGCGGTTTAAACGGTGAGAAAATAAATCTACCATGTCCATTGAGTTGTGGAAAAGGAAATCCCACCCTCGGGTTGTGATGAACATGCTAGATTCACTTTGTCTTTACAGAAACAAGGTTAAACACTGAACTTCCCTATACCGGGGTCGTAATAGGAGGGTATGCACAGTACTACTAGTCATGTAGGTGATGCGTTTATCCCTGACCTGATGATGTACTTGTACTAAAACTTAAGATACCTAAAGGTCAAAAGAGACATATGGAAATATGATCAAGCTGATGACAATTAATTCCGCAATATTCTGGCAAATGCTGACTGGTCTAATTGCTTAACATAATAACCTTCGAGAAATTTCAAAATGATATATATTACTTAACACTGCGAAACAATCACTACTGCTTGGTCAATCTTAAGATTAAAACGAATACCTAAAAAGGTGAATTTGACCTCTAAAATTCTGAAATAAAAACATTACCTCGGATTTAATTAATATAACAGATTGCTTTTAACTAGCAAACGCTCTTACTCAGATGAAGAATACATTTTCTTATGTCATAAAAAATCTTTTTTATGACATCCTTATTATCCAAACTCCAAGAAAAAATCGTATCGCTCTATTATGGACGGCATCGATACACGAGTACGATCGATACTCCCCACAAAGGAAATATAATTTGGTAAAAACATCATATGGTACACCGCCAACTGATTTGCACTTGACCATAAGTAATCCAAATGCACGACTGGCGCTCTGAGCTACAGATTTAACAGTGACATTATAATCACAATTTTCATGCAAAACCACACCTAAGTAAGTAAATTTATTAACAATATTGATCTGATAACTTCCGCACATGAAACTAAACTTGAGTATACAATTCTGATTTAGGTCGAAAGTGTACTATATTACTTTTAGTGGCATTTACAGACATGTCATTCATAGTATACCAGTCATTTAAAGCATTATGAAGCAACTGTAAATCATCAGCAGACCCGGTAAATAATACAATATTATCGGCATAGAGCAGAATACAAACTTTCTCATTATCAATGGTGATATCGACATCAAATGATAGATATAGTGTCAAGTCATTTATAAATAAATTGAATAACAAAGGTAAAAGAATACACCCTTGGCGTAAGCCACAATTGACATTAAACCAATCTGTTTCAAGATTATTAACCCTTACACATGACAGCATCAAACATTTTACCAGTTATGCCTATATCAAATAAACGTTTCCACTATATGTTTCTATTTATAGTATCGTAAGCCTTTCTATAAAGGCACAGAATCTAGACTTACGTAACTTTTTTCTTGTGTCAAGGATACTAGTTTACCCAAGTATTTGCTCCGTTGTACTTCGGCTTTTTCAAAAACCATTTTGATCATCGGCGACTCAAACATTTATCTCAGACCAAGTACTTTGTCGACTATCAGCTGCTCCAGAGCCAGCTCCGCGCAAAATTGTTGTGTCACAAGCGGATGTTCACGTCAGTGCCTTTCCAACACTTAAGCAGATGTTTGATAAGTTATCCGCTGATGTGAACATGATGTACATGTCACTGAATGAACGATTTGATGATCTTCAGTCTTCATTAGAGACCCGTATTGCAAATAAAGTGTCCCAGCTCCTTGATATGCGAGTGAACAGTGAACTTAGTAAAATCAAATGGGATCTTCACACTAATGTGGATTCAATATTCAAAGCTTTCAAGCAATCGATGAAAGCTAAATTAACTGCTGATCTTGTGGATATACGCGAACAGATTTCATCCTTGCCGGCTCGTGGGGCAAAAGTTCCGCAGCCACAGGCGTATCAAGATCGGTCACTAAATATTGTGATTCGAAATATGCCCGAGAGCAATAACGAAAGTACACAAAATAAAGTGAATGGTCTTTTCAAGGATGGGCTGCGCCTTTCTTGCGTTCCGTGAACAAGGTTGAGCGCAAGAAGCCATATAGCAACTCAAAGCCTGGTGTTATCATTGCCACGCTGAAGACCAGGAGTGATAAGCATGCGGTTATGAAGGCTAAACCTCAGCAAAGAAATGGCCGTCTGTTCCCCAAGGTCTTTATACATCACGACCAAGCGCCAGCTGAACGAGCCGCTAGTAAGAACTTTGCGACCATTTTGGGTGCCCTTAATTCAGAGAATTTGGCAATGAGAGGGTCATGTGTGGTTCCTAGAAACATTGACCACCGTGATGCACACCAGGATCAATGTCGCATGGACAACCGAGGTGATCGCTGCGATAACCGCCATGGTGATGAGCGACGTGTCAAGCGCCGGGATGACCATTGTAATGTTGATAGCCATGATGACCGTTGATATGATCATCTATCGAATGGTGAGTGGAGCAATGTAGGAGGTCGAGGTGGTTCCCGAGGCTCCTCTCGCGGTCGCCCCGGTGGTTAAAACCGCGGGAGTAGATAAATTCATGTTTTGGAATCGGTTAGGGGATGGAAAACAGATAAAATCTCTGACAATTATATTTTAAGATCTTCATGTGTTTTATCAAATAATTTAGACATTTTAGGCATTGCCGAGAGTCACCTACTTACTGATGATGTACATGTAGTTAATCTCGATGACTATACATGGTATGGCCACAACAGGACCCACACACACAAGAATGCTAGGAACGGATCCGGTGGTGTTGACTTTTTTTTATCAGAAACACTTCACTTGAATCTTTTAATATGTCTATATTTGATAATTCAAATGAGGGCATGTTACTTTTTAAAGTGTGCATTTAGTATGACAATATCACTACTTTACCATGTGTATGTTACATGCATCCTAAAACTTCTTCTAGAATGTTTGATGTCATTCACTTTTATGATTCATTGTTGTCTACACTTTACCATTATAAAGATTGTGGAACCATATTCATTTGTGGCGATTTTAATAGCAGATGTGGGGATAATGATGATTTTATTCGAGGAATTGATGATGTTGATGACCGTTATGTAATTGATTTTAGTTGTAATAAGTATGGTGAATTTTTGTTGGATTTTTTAATCAACGTAAATATGTGTATGTTAAATGGTCGTAGCAATACGGTTAATAATTTCACTTCTATTTCTACTAAAGGTAGCTCGGTAGTAGATTATTGTTTTGTCAGTCATGACTGTTTGTCTAAATTTGAACAATTTAACATTATTAAAGTGACTGATCTTATCAACAAAACTGAACTTGTTTCTACTAAAGCATCTAGTGCATAACCAGACCATTTGCTTCTTTCTTGGAATATTTTGACTGATTTGTACAAATTCCGTTTCGCTGGGATTGCGTTCTACCTGTATGTCTAGCGAGGTTTCATTTCTGGCTTTCTTGGATGTTGTGTCACAAGTGCCAGACACAGATCGATGACGTTTACGACTACTCGTACATGGTATGCCCACTCGGAAATCAGCTGTGACGACATAATAGAGTCAACATAGTCGGCAGCCTCTAAAACACAATTTGAAGGAGAAAATTGTGTAGCCATTATTCAAGACTAGGTGAGCTACAATGTTCTAGCGAACGGGCCTGCAGTGATCCCTTGCACAATATAACTCTATAAACAACGCAATGACGCAACAAAATCAGCGTCAATTCGATCAAGTCACAGAATATCAATAGTACCTTTCATCACATCCATAAATATAATACAATTATCCACCAAATCACTGTATAACTAATTTAAATCACACTATTTTCTCTCGTTAGAAATGTAAACACCTTATCGACATTGATCACGGGACAATCCTATATTTATTAAATATAAATTTAGGTAATAAGTATGATTTTTAATATTTCTCTATACCATAGATGACTGCAACTAAAATTAACTTTAGGGTTTTATCCACATTTTATTATACACCTTTAAAAAAGGTACATATAGTCATAATATAATCAGAAAGTAATCACGATTACTGGTTAATTTTTCATGAGTAATGATTATATTTTAGGCTCTCAGGTGGGTGTTCAAAATGTGATTTTACTCAAATGCGCCAGTTAATATCCACATAAATCCAATTCCAGTGTGGAGTTTATATTTGTCAAAATTTGAGCAAATTGAAGCTGGCTCACCTGCTGGCTGCAGACAATACAGTTTTAACATTTATGAAAGAACTTTCAACTTTTGCATGGACCTTGACAATCATGTACATTTATAAAAGGTAACAGTTCATATTAAAAACCGGAACAATGTTAAAATTGATGTTTTATTCACTCCTGTTTTTTTTAATAAAGTGTATAATGACAACGAAGAATAAGTCTGAAAAGAGGAATCCCTATAATTATGCAATACACTGAGAATACTCAAGACTATAACTCATGCCTCTCTCAGTTGTTTAGCCACATTATATCAAAAGAACTAAAAGATTACTCACTATTTTAGTCCTCAGCCCTTCCTCGATCTGTTCATTATTCATGCAGTATCAAATGTTTGACATAATAGGTTTACTTCTTACTATGGGAAGATTTATCCTTCAGATATTTCACTCTCTATTCCATCTGAATCCATGGACTCTCAGAAGTAGAAGCAACCTGTTTAGTGTAAAATAGAAGAAGAGCCAGAAGCAGTACAGAGAGTAAGACAAGTTTTTCAAATGAAAGTCTAAAGTTGTCCTGAATCTTTGATTCAGTTCCATGTTTGCTGCATGTAATACACAGTGGACTATGGTGGCTTTTCTTTTGCTTCAGTTTTTTTCTGTTCTTCCCTCTCACTTATAGCAAACTGGTCTGACAACTGGATACTTAGCGGATCAGAAAAGCCACATTTTCCATACTTGTAGCAATAAGGTGCCCAGATGAAGAAGAGATTGTAGATATAAATATATGACCATGATTTGCATTTGAACATTCTGATGCTGTAATTGCTAGTTCCTCTGTTGTAAACATTGTCATGAGACATGTGCTAACTTTGCTTATGTAGTTTGCCATATAAAGCTCTTCACAAATTTGCACTACACTTTTGTGTACTAGAGGATTGTTATTGTAACAGTCTAACATCCTAGTACCATTCTGCAGCAGGAAGTTCAGTTTTTCAATTACTAGTTTTTGCTGATCCTTTGAAATCTGTTTTGCAAACAGATTTCTTTTTGGTATCATGTAGCTTGGTAGGGATTTGTTTTTAACTGCATTTTGAAGATGCATTATTGCATCTGCTAGTCTAGCATTTCATTAGCACAAACACCTTTGTTTGAACATTATTGAATGCTTGAATAAGATGTATTTCAGCCATGGTGAAAGAGATTCGCCATTGTAAATCTACATTTATGCTATCCTTTTGACCTACTGGTACAACATGAACTGGTAAGCTCATTACATAGGCAATAGTTTTCTGACTTGGCCAATCGCAGATTCTCTTTCTTTTGCTCCATTTGCCTAAAATTGAATCCGCCTTGCAGGGAAAAGCACGAACAAAATCTTTTGATCTTACATCTAAGTTCATTTTTGAAAAGAAGAACTTTGCAATCATATTAGGTTCAACATATTTTGGAATGGATGGTCCTTCTGGTGATTTGTAACTGGTACTTTTGCTTATTATTCCATCTCCAGATTTAAAGACATCATCATTCTTGGTCATGAATAGTTGACTTGAAAGAAACGATCCTCTTTTATTGCTGATTAGAGCATACTTTAGGTTTTCCAAAGCTTCAGAGTTGTCGTCTTTGTTTCGTAGTTTTAGAAATGTGTAACCTGGATGTGCTCCGCGCTGTACCATTTTGAGAACTACCTTGCCATTTTCATTGATGCTGTTGTAATCTGTTTTGCAAATTACAGCATGATTAATTTGTAAGATATCTTTATCATTACAGAAATCCATTCCAATGCCTTCACGAGTACTGCCTACAAATATCTTCTCTATTTTGTCTGTCTTTAGGATTTTTTTAGTTGAGATGTCTTTTGCCCTAGAACATCTATTTCTAACATGGATCCTTTCCCGGATTCTTCTCCTGTCGAAACCTAGCCCGTCCAGATGCCCACTCAAACATTTTGACAACTCTTTCTTCGTACCGGTTGCCATGGTAGATGCCCATTGCCGTCTAAAAAACGTAATTCATTAATGTTACAAGCATTTAGTTGATTTTCACATGAAAAATGTTTCAAAAAGCATTTTTGGCAAATAAAAAAAATAAAAAAAGGTAAAGCTTAATGAAAAACAAAGGAATTTATTGCATCAATTAAAAGAAAGGTTTACAACCGGATCAAAAGGTGCATAATTAACAAGAAATTCAAGTGAGTAAATGTATAGAAATATATTTAGAACAACATACTGTCGTATATGAAACGAAGAAACTATATGGTGCTATTCCCTTCTAAATTGTTATCCAAGTGATGTTGGCTGAGCTCCTTGTCCTTGCAGACCGTCTTTATCATATGACTCACTTTAAATAAACAATTGGTAGAAATACATGACATAGACTGCTCTAAATTTAGCCCAGATAACATTGCAGGTAACCCTGAGTGCTTATAATAGTAACAGGTTTTTCCTTCTCTATTTTTAAAATCTTATAAACTGTTTAGGTTATACTTTACACCAATGAAAATAAACAACGTGGCGTTGTAGGTAGTGTTTGAAAAATCGTGTGACTTTATTGATCTGTCTGGGATATCAGATAATTCAATTGGCATGTCTGCAAATCTTTTCAGTGGCCTGTATTTAAACAAAACTGTTTTCAGAAAATGAAATATCATGTGAGCATTTGCGTTCTTGCCACACATTTTTAGATAAAAAAACAACTGTTTTATTGTCACATGTTTTACATGGAAGAAACATGTTTTTAAATTAACAAAATAATTATCTTCTTTTTTTTTCACAAAATATTACATTGGACAGTTACATGTACTAAAACTTGTATCTGCAGTCAGCTGTGCTATGAGAACATACATGTAATTAAACAATTTATGTAACCAAATATTTATTTTGTTGTACATAACATACATATATGGTTATTTAATTCTGTAACTATTATGAAATCCACTTGATATATACTGTTTATTTAAAAAGTTTGTTGCTGTAATCAAATCTATAATTATACCCCCCGAACACAAAGTGTTAGGGGGGGGGTATACTGGATTCAGCTTGTCTGTCCGTCTGTAGACACAATCTTGTGGACACTAGATCTCCAATACCCCTTGTCAGAATTTCATGATACTTCACACAAGTGATAAGTACAATGTCTAGTTGTGCAACGTCCATGTTTCGGGTCTCTAGGTCAAAGATCAAGGTCACAGGGGCTCGGGATAGTAAAATCTTGTGGACGCTAAATCTCCAAAACCCCTGGTCAGAATTTGATGATACTTCACACAAGTGATAAGTACAATGTCTAGTTGTGCATGGTCTATGTTTCGGGTCTCTAGGTCAAAGGTCAAGGTCACAGGGGCTCGGGATAGTAAAATCTTGTGGACGCTAAATCATCAAAACCCCTGGTCAGAATTTGATGATACTTCACACAAGTGATAAGTACAATGCCTAGTTGTGCATGGTCCATGTTTCGGGTCTCTAGGTCAAAGGTCAAGGTCACAGGGGCTCGAGATGGTAAAATCTTGTGGACGCTAAATTTCCAAAACCCCTGGTCAGAATTTAATGATACTTCACACAAGTGATAAGTACAATGCCTAGTTGTGCATGGTCCAGGTTTCGGGTCTCCAGATCAAAGGTCAAGGTCACAGGGGCTCGAGATGGTAAAATCTTGTGGACACTAAATCTCCAAAACCCCTGGTCAGAATTTGATGATACTTCACACAAGTGATAAGTACAATGCCTAGCTGTGCATGGTTTAGGTTTCGGGTCTCTAGGTCAAAGGTCAAGGTCACAGGGACTCGAGATGGTAAAATCTTGTGGACGCTAAATCTCCAAAACCACTGGTCAGAATTTAATGATACTTCATAGAAGTGATAAGCACCATGCTTAGTTGTGCATGGTCCATGTTTCGGGTCACTAGATCAAAGGTCACAGGGGCTCATGATAGTAAAATGTTGTGTGCTTTTAATCTCCAAACCCGCTGGTCAAAATTTAATTATACTTCACAGAAGCCAATAATCAAAGCATCAAATATTACATAAATTTTGAATACTGTGTCAGTGGGGTGTTCGGGGGGTATTCATCACCTTCAGTGATAGTTCTAGTTGATTCTAGACACTATTTAAATAACTTCTATATTTATTTGTGACTTATAGGCCCGTTGGGCCGGGTGCTTCGTTTACTTATTTGCCATGACTTTGTTAAGTTAGGCTCATGTCACAATAATAAACTATTTACTTACTTATTTAAAATTGATATGTCAGTTTTAATGGTAGTGTCATAGACAGTAACTGTTTGTAGCATGTTAAACAATTTCATAGCATTAAGCGTCATTGATAAGAATAGCTGTGTAGGTTGGTGGTTGTCTGCACTTGTTGCAAAGACAGAAATACTTGTCTTCAGCCAGCTAGCAGACAAATGCTCATTAGTGGAAAGATCACCTAGTGGAGCATGTCTTGAGCAGGGATAAAAATGTTCAAACAAATATTTAAACTTCCTGATAAAAAATGAACGACAGACGTGTACTGAACTGAGAAGGCGGGACTAGGGGATACGTGATACGACGAAGGGGAGAGTCCGAAAATCGGCAGTAATTAATGGGATGTATTTGCGGTGCATAGCCATGCCGAACAAGGCAATGGGCCAGGAAATCGGCGATGATTCGAGGTGGATCGGCAGTGATTTGCCGAGGGAAAGGCGGAAAATCTGCAGCCAATCAGGAAGGGGGAAGGGGAAGAAACAGTGATGGTTTGTGATCGAGGATTGGGATAGAGACGTGGCATCGGCCGTAATTGGCTGGCCCGGAACGATTGAGATTTCATAATTTCCTGAACCCTGAAATGTAAGGAGTGATTTCAAGACTTTGTGTACCAATGCAGTAATACTTGAAAACCAAGAATCATTGTTAAATAAGAAGATACAATATTTTGTTGTTAAATAGGCAGGCACATACAATTTAAGGATTTGTAAGAAAATATTGTAGAACATGATCTTCCACTTTGATTCATACAAGAACATTGTCAAAAAGTACTCGGTAAGTTGTTCTGTCGAGAACATGGCGATTATGCATGTGTTATATTTGTCCAAAACGTTTGCCTTAAATATAATATCAGTTATTTTGTCTATCTGTTTATGCATCACATTCGATTCATGGGAGTTAAAGTAACTATCAGCTGCAGGAAAACTACTTAGTAGTATTTGGTTCAGCTTCTCTTCTACCAAAGTTTGTATACAGGAAATACCATATGAAAGAAAATGTTATAGAACATGATCTTCCACTTTGATTCATACAAGAACATTGTCAAAAAGTACTCGGTAAGCTGTTCTGTCGAGAACATGGCGATTCTGCATGTGTTATATTTGTCCAAAACGTTTGCCTTAAATATAGCATCAGTTATTTTGTCTATCTGTTTATGCATCACATTCGATTCATGGGAGTTAAAGTAACTGCCAGCTGCAGGAAAACTACTTAGTAGTAATTGGTTCAGCTTCTCTTCTACCAAAGTTTGCTCGCCTTCTTGTAATTTTCCAGCGAAAAGATTCCTCTTCGGGATCATGTAACACGGAAGTACACCATTTACAACGCATTCCTTCAGATACACCAAGCCGATCGATAAGGTGTTCTCCACCGTATTCTGTTTGAACAGCCAACCACATTATTACATTTTTCATCACGAAAGATGTCATACATTTGGAGAGTGGCTGTAGAATATGCTTTGCTATTAACTTCAGAAGAACAAACACCTTCGTTTGAATAATGTTGAAACTCTACACCAGATGAGATTCTGCAAAATTGAAACAGATTCTCCACTGAAGGTCTTCATTTTGGCTGCCCTTCTGGCCAACAGGTACAACATACACTGGTTGCTTTATCACGTGATTAATTGTTTCAAGGGTCGGCCAGCTCTGTAGCCTTTTTCTTTCACTCCATTCATTTAGGACACCGTCTGCCTCACACGGAAAAGCCCGGATTAAGTCATTCTCTGTGCGGTTTAGATTGAGTTTTGCAAGTAGGTAATTGTTCAGTAGTTCACCGTCGACATATTTGGGAAGAGAAGGACCTTGTCGGGATTGGTAATGCGTGGTCTGACTGATAAATCCAATGCCAGAGCTGAATAAATTATCATTTCTTGTCATGAATACATCGCTCAAAAGATATTGCCCTGTCTTTCTCTTCACCAATGCGTACTCGATCCTTTTATAACTCTCCGACTGAACATGTTTTCTTACGAGCCTTAGCAAGCAGTGCCCAGGTGGGGCATTCTTTTGTTCTATTTTAAAACGGTTGTTCCAGTTTTTGCAAAGGTCCGTTGACTTAGTTGGCATTCAATACCATGGTCTGTTTGTAGAACATTGGTATCATTGAGATAATCCAAACCTATACCTTCCCGTTTACTACCAACAAATACCTTTTCAAGATAATTCTACCGGTAATTCTTTTAGTTGAATTGTCGTTGCCCTTGAACATTTGCTCATTGTATGAATCCGCTCACGGATTCTTTCTTCGCTAAAGCCAAGCTTGTCTATGTGCAAGCTTACACTTTGGGAAAGTTCTTTATGGGAAGCCATGGACATATTTACCTCAGCAGTAGTTAACATCTAATCATGACAAATAACTTTCGACAGAGAGCATTTCGTTAGTTTTATTGTGACATATCCTACTTAAATTTGTTAAGGATCACTTTGTTTTGTTTTTGCTCCACAAGGCGGCAAACAATCGTTGATAATCCACTGCTTCCTTCACCTACCAGCTCGATGGCAACTATTTACACTTATGTATATCTTATATAGTTTGCGAAATTGGTGTATGCCAGCACGTTGAATATTTTCAACAGTGCAAGTAATTGAAAAATGGACGGAGAATATGTTTATTGGAGATTAAGCTATCATAAAAGCAGGTTTCGTGCATTCTTGATGTGCCACAAAGCATATTTAAAAACATTGAAGAGAAGTTACAAAATGAATAGAAATGTCGTGTATCTGTATTATAATGGTGGTATGACAAGTGTAACAGTACATGTACAAGACCGATTAAATGCTGTTCAAGCGTGATTCTATCGCTTGCAGTGTATATTTATGTTAAGAAACAACTTCCAGGTTGCATGATATGAATGTACGACGATGCAAAACAATCGGAACAAGAACATCTTAATTGGGCTTATGATCATGGACACATGATTGGACCCGGATGAGTCAAGTTTCTGCGTTATTAAGGGCCGGTGACCTTGAATCTGGAGAGTGACATACGTACTAGATGTTATGGTATACACTGTAGAACATGACAATGGCGATAAGTGGTCAGCTATGTTTAAGGCGAGTAAGTAATTTCAGCTATTGTTTATACACTTCAAGGATTTCGCTTGAATAAGAATCTTTTGATTTTTAAATAACTTAGTATTAACATTGTAAATTGATGATATAAGAAAAAACAATAAATAATGAGCTGCACATTTAATGACAAGACCTATCAATAAAAGAGTCACATTACAAAAGTGATCCCAAATTCGAATAGTGTATTTGATTATGATAAATTGAAATTATAAATTACATTAAATTTATATACATGTAGTTTAAAAACCCGGAGGAAATGTAAGTTTTATATTTCAATTAAAGTATGCTTTAACTTTGTTAGTCATGCAAGGTTAAATGCAGTTAAGTAAAAATGTAAAATACTATATTCCAATGAAATTCCTGAATCATTCTTTAACTGCACCGTTTGACTCCTTTATTTTTAATATGCAAATCAATAGTGTAATTTAATATTTTCAGAAAAAGTGACTGAGTTAGTTTAATTATAGTATCGGGTTTTTTCCTAATATATATATATAGTTAGTTGTACAAATCGACCCGATAACCGATTTGGCATGTTAACCAACACTGCGTCCTCAAAAGTTGAACAATAGAAAGAAAAACGTAAGCACCTGAACCATTACCCTACATTTTTTCTCAAGTTTGTTGTGTAAAAAATGGTTTACGGTAAAGAAGCCGTAACTGAGGGAACGAAACTAAGCCTATTGCTGTTTAGTGCAAACATTTATTTGGTACTGTACATGTACACTTTACCTGACTTCGTGAAATAGAAAATTAATAGTTAGCAATGTAGCCGTGTCATTGATAAAAATGACTAAACACTCAGATATTTTAGAACACACCGGTTTTAAGTACCAATAATAATTGTTGAAGAGCATTTGCTTTATAATTTTATCCATGCGTTAATGTAATTAAATCTTCACATAATGAGTAGAGATAATGAGAACAAAAGAACTTGTCCACAGTTAGTTATTATGATTGGATGTGGTCCGTAGTCCGTCCTCGCTCGTCGTCAACATTTTTTTTCAAACGTCTTCTTTGAAATCACCTTGAGCTATTCGGACGATTGTACCTTAATTTTACTTTTGAAATTGCAATAACGAATCTTCTACTTTGAGCAAAATTGCATATACGCTAAAATTTCCAGCACAAACCTTTAATAGAGAGATTGATATTTGCATTCTACCTGAATCATGCACCTTTGATTATGTGCTGTAAATTTGCCTTTAATACTAAGATGAGCGATTTACTGCTATCTTCAATGATACCAGAGCAATTTTGTCTACCTTCCGCATGTTCATGAGTCTTTGTGTCAAATGCGTTTCATTCCCGGAGTTGAGATATTATCAAAGTAAAAGAAAAAGTTATCGATCTGTCGTTCGAGTCCACTGAATTCATATATAGAAAATACACGCACAAAAAGAAAGTCTAAAGCACGTTTTTACGCCTTTATTTCGTCATAGTTGTACATTTCATTAAAGATATTAAGGAACATTTTTACACTTTTGCCTTTCATGAATACATTTATAAGAATAATAATAAATACTGTTTCGTACGGACAATACTGATAATAATAGTAACAATGTGAATGATAGCAATATAGATAAAATAATATTCAACAATACAATGGATTCTGATATTTTGTCACGGATCTTAATTAAGGTTTACATTATCTCTCGTTTATTCACTAAGTCACATTTTATAAAATTAATAGTAAAGTAACTAAAAGTGGTTTCACAATTGTTTTAGTAACTGCGAAACAAGCACAACTGGCATGTCAAAAAGATACACCAAGTAGGACATTTGAAGTATTTTCATACCTAATTAGCATATATTGGGAAAAGAAACTACAGAATTGAAGCAGAGTCTAATAACTCATCTCACTCTCCTGTAAAACAATATGTATTTTATTAGTATCATTGCATAAGCAGAAATAGGTGCGGCAGACTCACAGATTACTGGAACAACTGCAATAATTTCACACATATTTTACAATCCATGTAGACAACCATGCAATAGCTTCCAACGAAGTCTCAAATACATCGAAACAACCTTGCAATAATTTCAAAATAGTGATCAAATTCACACAAACGTAACACTCATGCCATATCTTGACACACATTTTCAAATCCACCGGAACAAACATGTAATAACTTCAACAAAAATTATGTCCTTACATGTGGCAATAGTATTCAGAAAAAACCATGGGAACTGCATATTTGCATGGCCAGTAATTTCCCCACTTGTTACAATTGTTAATAGATGCATGCCCATCACAATGTAGTTAACAAGACAGCTCAATGCTATTGGGACACAAGTAAATACTTGAATGTCTTGCTGGGTCTGTTTCATGTAAGTCTGTCTTTTTGTAACCACCCTGTACTGAATGATTATCATAGATGAATAATACATAATTAAAAAAGATAATTTCCAAATTTCATTCTTCAATTCACATAGCTGAAGAATAGTATGAAATGCCGGGATTTGAAAAAGTAATCCTAGATCTATGACAAAAGCAAGCATCAAACGGTACACCAATGGGTTCTCACTGAGTTTACTTGAGCACGCCATCAATACACTAGTTGATGGTTTGCTTAAATGAAAATGTAATCGCTTGTTACTCTTGTCACGCTTCTGATTGATCTCTACCGTTTCGTCTCCCTCGAGTTTGTTTCTAATGTCAATACTAAGAGGCTTTGAAAACCCCATCTGGCCATATGTTAAACCGTATGGTATCATATGGAACAGGATATTGTAGAAAATAATCTTCCATCTTGATTCAAAAAGAAACATAGTAATAAAATACTCGGCCAGTTGTGCTGTTGAGAACATAGCAAATCTGCAGACCTGTACCTTGTCTGCTTCATTTGCCGAATGAAGGCATGTGCATATGTCGTCAATCTGATCAAACACTGTATTTTGTTCTTTGGGATAAAAATAGGACATGACTTCTGTATCCCCGGTTTCCAGTAATTTGTTTAACTTTCCTATGATCAGACGTTGTTCACAGACTTGAAGCTTCCCAGCTAACAGGTTTCTCTGTGGGACCATGTAACATGGTAACTTCCTGATGTCAACGCAGTTTTTTAGATAAATCAAACTATCTTTTACTCTGTCAATTAACGTGTCTTCCCGAAAGTACTTTTGTGGTATTTCTTCTGCTAACCAGAATATTACATTTTTCACCATATACGACGTAATCTGCTTGGAAATATGCTTTACTATCAATTTTACAAGAACAAACACCTTTGTTTGAATATTATTAAAAGTCTGCACAAGATGTATTTCACACATGATGAAGCTGATCCTCCACTGTAAGTCTTGATTTCTGCTGTCCCTTTTACCAGTAGGAACAACGTATACAGGCAAATTTATCACCTGCTTAATTGTTTCACAATTAGGCCAATCATTTAGCCTTTTCCGATTGCTCCATTCTTTAAGCATGCCATCTACTCTACATGGAGAGGCACGAACAAAGTCCATATCGGTGGAGGCTAAACTGTATAAAGCCCTGTTCAGCATATTTCGGTATGGAGGGACCTTGTCGACGTCGGTAGCAAGTGTTTTGGCCAATGTAGCCAGTGCCGGATTTGAACACGTCATCATTTTTTGTCATAAATATATCACTTGAATGATAATGTCCTGCTTTTCGTTTTACTATAGCATACTGAATCCTTTTAAAACTTTCAGACTGACTGCTTTTATGAATGAACTTTAAAAGGCAGTATCCAGGGGGAGCATTATTTTGCTCCATTTTGAATACAGTTCTTCCATCAAAACTGACATTACTAAGACTTTTATGACAGATAACTCCCTGGTCTATTTGCAGTACGTCTAAATCATTGAGATAATCAAATCCAATTCCTTCCCGTTGACTGCCGACAAAAACTTTTTCAATGTCATACATGTCTAATTCTTCGAGTAGAAATGTTTTTTTGCACTGGAACATTTATTCATAGTAAGGATTCTTATATCAAGGTGCAGACTAACACGTTTTGACAGCTCTTCCTTGGAAACTACCACCATGATGCTTATATTTCACGGAGTATTGACCTAAAATGTTCATAGATTTTGTTAAATATTATTCATATATTGTGTTGTATTTCGTTAAAAGGTACCAGTAATTAAAAGTCTCTCATTTTCTTAGATAGGTGTGTATTAAATATGAACTGCTTATAAATACTTGTCCATTTACAATTTGCATTAATGCAGATCTCACAAATGAGTTTATGGTTAAATAATCTAATTACTAATTGATTATGACAACTTTTTACATGTTTAAAATAAATTATTGTCTTAAAATGCCAGTGGTAGGTCTCCTAGCCCGAGATGGAAACACTTTAGCGTCTTTTATTTTTAAATTAATTCTGACCGGTAATGACTAACACTATTGGATTTAGATTTCCATTTTAATGCTTCGTCCCAGCCCAATATTGCATTATAAAAATGAGAATGATTATAATTTTGTTTATTTCTCTACAAATGCCTCCTAACGTATCCCAAGAAATTCAATGAACCTATTTTTGAAACTGCCTAGATTTCGTCATTTTAATTGTTGTAGTAATGACCTTAGTTGTCAGTTCGCTCAAACAAAATAGTTTCTTTACGAATGTCTTAATTACTTGACAATTGTGCATTGGGTGGATCAAAAATTATGTCATTTACTTGTTGGCACATTTGCAAATTTCAATATATAAACATATATATACGAATTAATGATGTGTGCAAAGATCATTCTTCTTTTCTTGTCAAAGCGTTAACTAAGAAACATATGATAATGCAAGAACGATTCAGCCAAAATGTACTCTATAAAGCAACTAAGATATGTTAAAGATGTTCATATAGTTCATACGCATTGTGTATCAATCAAATGCAATACATTGTAATTAGATAGCAATCGTAAAAACTCAATATCAAGGAATGTGTTTATGATTTCAATAACATATGAGCCATTGTGACTGATTGTTTTTAACGACTTTTTATGTATTTATCCTTTAAATTGGTGCTAATTCTGAAGTACGATTTTCAGATACTATCGCCGTGGTTTATTTGTTATAACTTGAAATGTCCTATCCTACTAAACTACCATTATTCAAAGATGTTCCATGTGACGGGGAGACACCCGTTGCCAAAGCGGCGCTCCGAAAACATTTTTAAATAATATCATCGACTCTCATTGTTTCTGGATATATTGTGAAACATTTTAAGACAAAACCCATTAAATGAAAGTAGCAAATTACAAAAGTGATCCCAAATTTGAAAAGCATATTCTTATGATAAATTGAAATTAATAATTACATTAAATTCATATAGTTTAAAAACCCGCGGGGAAATGTACGGTTTCTATGGTTTAACAATGTTAGTCACGCAAATTAAAAAATATAGAAAGAATATAAAAGTACTACCTATCTTTTCGCTACTGAAATTCCTAAATCATTCTTTAACTGTATCGTATGACTCCTTTGTTTAGAGCTCTAATCAATGAAATATAATTTATGATTTTCAGAAAACGTGGCCGGGTTAAGTTAATTCAATTATCTGGGTATTTTCTAAAATAGATTTACCGTCCAA
The DNA here is from genome assembly GCA_022818135.1 of Saxidomus purpurata. Lineage (NCBI taxonomy): Eukaryota > Metazoa > Mollusca > Bivalvia > Venerida > Veneridae > Saxidomus > Saxidomus purpurata. The sequence continues at coordinate 51,888,454 of JAFMSR010000007.1, forward strand.
TAAACACCCTGAGCATGTCGTCTGTCGTACAAAATAACCCGATAACGAATTTGGTATACTTACAAACACTGCGTCCTTGGTTAATTGAAAGAACAAAAACACATCTTTCTCGAGGTTATTTTGTAGATTAGGCCATTTAGGACTAGCAATATGTAGTCGTGTGTGTCAACAATGATTATATACTCAGTCAAACAAGAAAGTGTGCAAAGGGTTTAGACAGCCATGTACGAAAATCTATAGTTTACACATAGTCATATTTGGTATCAAATTAAAGGTTAATTAATGGTCCATATGATGGCATCAATGATTTTATGTGTTTTGTCGAAAAACGACGTGTATTTTGTCAATGATTTATAAGGTGTGGATCCATTTTTAAACTCGCAGATTTTAAAGAAAGTAAGCAGAACATTAACAGGATAAGAATTTCTGTTTACATAAAATAATGAAAATTATTGATAGGCTTAAACCTTTTATGTTGAAAAGTACTCACGTAAAGGACATTATTTGAAGTCTAGGAAGCACTCTTTTAAAAGTCAAGTCCTGAACTTAAAGAATGAGAACATCAAAGAAAAAAAAAAGACAAATGAGGTAACTTTGCATTTACCAGTTTGTATATATATGTAATATTTTCCAGGAACAAATGTTGTAAATTACTTACAATAATATCATTATACATGTAGTTCTAACCATCAATGAAGAAAAAATGTAGGGTAAAGTTACAGTTTCTGTACTATAGTATTTTTAATCTTTATCTATTAAAAGTGAAGCCTCCATGGCGCAGTGGTATGGCGTTCGCCTTAGGATCGGAAGATCTCGTGTTCGATCCCCACCAGTGCCGTGGTGGTAGTGTCCTTAGACATGTCATAATATTTCCGCAATGTCTTTCTCTTTTTCAGATTGATTTCATCTTGAGTGATTCTTGATAGCATTTAATACAAGCTGTAAGAATAGATTAATTAGTCTTAATAAATCATGATCTAAACAGAGATGTTTTGTATTTTACATGCAATAAGTTATTACATTTTGCCTTTCCGACTACTGTAGATCAATCTGCTCAACCATGCAGTCCTGCTATTTTGTCAAATAAATTAAATCAGTGAGCATCTCCTCGAACAATTAACCGTTCCATTTCAATTTAATGGAGGACAAGCTCATTATAGAACTTTAGCAGTGCAATAGTTAATTATTGTTTTATCAATATTTACTAACTGTAACCTCAACCTAATCAGACCCTGGCGAGACATTCACAACGATTCCACATAGAGTGTTGACCCAGACACAGTTTTCATGTAGTGACCAGTTGTTGAATAAAATTGAAAAACGTATAAATAAAGACACTTTTGTTACACGAAAATAAAGTTAAAAAATGAAAAACTTGAAATCCAAGTTATCATTCGAAGAACTGTAGGGCGGTTATTTTATATTTACACTGATTCTAAAGTGAGAAAGTTCACATACTTATTGTACTCATGTACTTATTTATTTCTTTAGGCACTCAAATATTGGCTAGGGGCTGCGAAAACAATGAAGAAAATTTCACATGAAAACAAACTTGTCTTAACATCAATGAAACTGAAGCAAAAGTTTCCAAACAAAGACTTGGATTACAGGTTTGGAATGTTAGTGCTAGCATGATATCCAGGGGGTACAGTAATGTGAATTGTACTCCCAGTCGTAAAGTAAATGTATAACCCCTTACGGATATTTTCACAAAGCTTTGTGTATATGCATATAGATTGTATATGATCAAATAAAAAACGTGTATATATCACGTGATACACTTATCAGCTATCGATGACGTCACCTATAAAATCTCTCCTACACGTAGGCGTTGTATTTTCACTTCTTATCTTTGTCTCGTCCTAACCGAAAATTAGTTCGTGAAAAAAAAACAACGGTGATAACACATTTTTATCTATCAAATCAATATTTATAAAACTTGAGACAGTCCTGTATTTGTAAGTAAACATTCTGTTTCAGAGGGTAGACTGGATCAAGTCTTTTTATACTGTGTCAGAAAGTGGTGAGCTAGTTTTATGATTAACAGAAGAAAATCTCTTTGAACAGTAAGTATCAGTTAAATTCAATTTATTTCTTTTTTTGAGAAGTTAACAAAAAGTATAAACATGTTATTTGCAATTTTAATATCAACCTTTATTAAATAAGCCCAGTAAACAATAGACGTCAACTTAACGTTGTATAGACGTGAGATCCCGACGTTGGATTAACTTTGGATTTTTGTTGGTTTTGCAAACTGGTTTGACGAATATCCAACCATTGTCCAACAACAATATGACCAAATTTCAACTATTTCCGCATGATTTCCTTACCTAAATGCAATCATTTTAAAAACAAAATAAACATAACTTTGGTTTTCATCGCAGTAAACGTTCAGACAATAAATCATGATACAAACGGGCGGAGAATTCTGAAATAATACAGTCTTTTACAAGACTGCCAAACTGTCACAACATTCAAGTTACCTAAAGACACAGATGAAGCCCGAAAAACAACTCAATTTCAGTGTTACTGAAGATACAAACGAATGTTCCTTGTCCCTGCTATTAAACACTTCTGTAAATTATTAACACAGTATCAGAGGCGAGCATATAGATAGTTTGATAGTTTCGCATTTTCGAATTTTAGAAAATATGATTTCCCTAAACTATCAAGTTTATTTACCCGCATATACGTTTGTAGAATATCAATACCGTAGAACACTTTAATTATTGATGATAATTTCAAGCGTAACTGTCCGTACAAGCATGAGTAGCCTTGAAACTATGTATTCGTATCTGCGGATAAAAATCAGCTGTCTAGCTAAGTGTAAACATACATTGTAACGACGTCGGCTAGACCTTGGATAGTGGTCGCCGATGTCACGACCAAAATCCAACGATGATCCGACGTCGATTTCACGTTTAAACCTGAAGTTACATCGACGTAAGGGATCCAACGTCCGATAGACGTCGGTTTATGGTCACCGACGTTGCGACCTTAATCCAACTGGTATGACGTCGGGGATATTGCAAGATACCGAACACGTCCCGTTCCAGAGACAGCCCTAGTTCTTTAACATGTCCGGTGTACAGCACCGATACATCGGACGTCGGTTTTAGATGTCATCCACTAGACCACTGATCGCTCCTTTAATGGACGCCACCATTACGACCACGGACCTATATACACAGTATCTTGTATATAAATTATAGGTCCGTGTTACAAGTAATTATATATAGAGAATATATGGTTACTGTCTTTTGATAACTGTTGATATCGGACGCGGATGATATCGGCCGGGGAAAGCCGAGGCTTGCCGATGCTTTCCGGTCGATATTCATCCGAGTTCGATATCAACTGTTATCAAAAGACAGTAACCTTGTATTCTATTTATTATGCAGCTGACTTCAATTTTCCCTTTTTAAAAACAAAGAAGTAAATTAAGTGATTCACGTATTTATGACGTCATCAACGGTTTAAATCAGCGTTTTCAATCCAGCACCGTTAATGCTATGCTTCATAGGAAATCTTGAACATTAAAATATACCTAGAAAGGCATTTGTACACTTTTAAAAGGCGGTTTAATACGTTTCAGCTCATATCATACAAGAAATAAGAAATTACTGTGAAAAAAGGAAGGGGATAAAAAAATGAAAATCAACTTTTCTCGAATTTTGCTTCAAAATTGCTATAGATGGATAGATAATGTTCTAACTAAGAAAATGAATACCAACAACACTATGTTTAATTCAAAAATAAAAATTCTACAGACATTTTTCGATTTTATGTGATGTGCTGTTTGCTTGTATTCCTAGAAATTTTAATGAAAAGCACCCCTGTAGCCTGAAGTAGTTATCGAAAATTTGATTTATAGTGTAGCGTGTTAGAAATCCAAAATAGCCTAGATCTTTTTTCATAAAACTCACTAAATGTCTAAAGTGGGCGGGGTCTAAATTGTGATATCAGAACAGTGTCATAATAACACTGTCCTGTGATATCAGACGTCGCGATATCAACAAATATCAGATCGGCGTTATCGGGTCGTCATCATGGCAGTTGCATAATAAAAGCCGAGTATACGACATCAGAGTGCGAACAGGAATCAAATCGCTGTAAGAAGTTTGTCACACTTAGCCGATAATCATGGCCAGAGTTGGAACTGGGATGTAAATAGAGTATTGCCCCCTGAAAATCTAGCATATGGTAAAATCGATTGCTTCCATTTACACAAAAAAGTCATCTATTACTACACTTCTCTGAACGCGACATTGATAACCTTTTTGCTATCGATTAATGGGTTTTTGTCTTATCGGCTGTAATAATCAAAGCGTGAACTGACACACTGGTTGGGTCAAGATATTTCATTATGACATGAGTGTACTTCAAAATTCCCTCAGTCAAAACCTATTCGGTCCAAAAATGGCATAGTAGTCAAAATCCTTCGATTGATTTTACAAGGTATTCATAATCCCCTCAATGGATTTTACAAGTAGAAAAGCATATATTGAATCTGGAGCAATAATATTAACGGAGTGTGAAACGACGCAAAATCCCGCAAAAGTCGTGGCTGTCCGAACGGGATTTCCGTAAGCGGCCATCTTAGGTCAGGTTTATTCCCCGGAAATGTACGGAACACCCGAAAAAGTTTGAATCTAGAAATCGAAGCGGTAGAAAGCGTAAAAGTCGACAAATTTTGAGCAAGGAAATACTAGAAATATTGATGGCATTCTCTTGTAAGTATTATTCTTTTATTCTATATACTGTAAAAATATTTTTACAACCGTTTGTTAGTAATTAAATGCGTTTTTCAAGAGCGTCCGCTCCAAAATGGCGATGGATTCGAAAGAAGATTTGAAATAACCAGTCGCATTTCGCAGCATGTTTTTGTTTGTCAAACTCCTATCCCAAGCTATCAAATTTGTATACATGTAATGTAAATAATAACAATGATAAATAATAAATAAATAATAAGATGACAGGCATTTTCTGAAAATTGGTTGTACTTTCGTTTTCAAAGTAAACACATTTTCTGAAAACGGGTAATATACTTTGTTTTCAAAGGCATTTTCTGAAAATAGTATATTTTATTCGTTCCAGATTGAATGAAAACAAATTCAATGCTTTAAATTTACTATAGCAAATGACTGAAAATAATTAAAATTATTGAAATAACACATCAATTTTATTCACACTTCTTTCTCATAAAAATGTAAAATCCATTGAGGGGATCATGAATACCTTGTAAAATCCATCGAAGGAATTTTGACTACTATGCCAATTTTGGACTAAGGGGTTTTTGACTGAGGGGATTCGAGTGTCTCCCTTATGACCTATGTGTAATGTGGATTGTTTTTCCATCGTTAAATCTTGATGTTTTAAGCATTATACAAATCTTGGTCCTTATATTAGGATCCTGTACTAACTGTTGAGTGACAAGTATTGTTTAAATTTAGGAAGAAAGTGAAATAAAAAGGAAACAAGAAATAATTTGAATCTTTACCAATCCGATTTACTGATTGTTTCGGACCGAATGAAAATGCACTTATGAAAGAAAGTTTAATTTAAGTGTGCAAGAAATCGGAAGTAAAGACGAAAACTATCATAAAGGACATACACTGGAAAGTTGTATCTGCTTCTTTGTTTATATTCAGATACAACAGTTTTACAATCAATCGTTATCTTAACTTAGCTTGACTTTAATAGGCGCGTGCTTCAACAAAATATCATTATTCAATTGATAGTAGTAGGTCAGGGCCTCGTTCGGATCACTAAAAGAGCCAATAAAATCTATGGATAATAATATAGCCAGACTATTTTGAAATTCTTTCACATTAAACCTCTTTTAAAACAGCGATATTGAATTGTCTTATGCTCTGTTTGTTTCACGAGCTCAGGTTTAGTAACTGGAGTACAACAAACAGGAAAATGATCGCTTATACTGTAGTATGGTACGTATGTGTCTACGAGCTGTTTTTGTGGAACGCAATAGCTGCCTTCTAAACACTGTCATTTTGATAGATGGTGCTGTGGTTTCGATATATGGTGCTGTCATTTTTATATATGGTGCTGTGGTTTTAACAAATAGTGATGTGAGTTTGATATATGGTGCTGTCATATTTATATATGGTGCAGTGGTTTTGATATATGGTGATGCCCTTTCTATATATGGTGATGCTATTTTAATACATGGTTCTGTCATTTTTTATTACGATGATGTTGAACTATTTATAGATGGCCTTGTTGTTGACCGGATCAGGTTGATGATGGTAAAACTGTTCTGAATGGACGTTAAAATGGAGGCAATTTTGTCGTCAGTTGGTATGAGACGCCTAAATACATTTCCATAGACTTAGATTATAAGGGTTTCTTCCGGTATCACCATATATCAAAACCACAGCACCATATATAAAATGACAGTACCATATACCAAAATGACACCACAATAAATCAAAACGACATCACCATTTATCAAAACCACAGCATCATCTATCAAAACGACATCACCATATATCAAAACCACAGCACCATCTATCAGCACGACATCACCATATATCAAAACTACAGCACCATCTATCAAAACGACATCACCATTTATCAAAACCACAGCACCATCTATCAAAACCACAGCACCATATATCCAAACGACATCACCATTTATCAAAACCACAGCACCATCTATCAAAACGACGTCACCACCTTCAAAACGACAGCATCATCTATCAAAACCACAGCACCATCTATCAAAACACCACAGCACCATCTATCAAAACGACATCACCATATATCAAAAGGACATCACCATTTAAGAAGTGTGTATAGAAGGCAGCTATGGCGTTCCATATGTTTTGGTTCATTTGTATATATATATATGATCAATAATATTTGACTTCTTTTAGTTAAACTTTTTGTTTGTAAATCAATATGTCGTTTTAAATCAAAATTATTAATACACGACTATATCTATCGATAAGCTGTTTTCAAGGGAGACAATTTCGCCGATATGCCATTAAATCTAAAGAGTTTTCTAGGGATGAGAATTATCTTAACTTTCACCGATCTGAAATGAATATTCTCATCAAATTTAATCTCGTATTCGAAGGTGTTTATGTTAAAATAAGGTATAAAACTTAGGTGATAGTTCATAACTCGGGGAAAAAGGAAATCTTTATATACTCAAGTTAAAGAAGCCGTAGTTAATCACACTTGTTCTGGAAGAAATACACAGTGTACGAACTCAGACTGTATCAAACCGGAAGTCGCCACCGAATATACATACAGTAACTGTTTTCAAGTCTACCGTGTAATTTTATTTCATGTTTTAAGTAGGAATTGGGACATCATAGTAAGTATGACTTAACTTTTTGTATCGTAGAATAGTTATATTTGATGTGGGTATTGTCAGACGTGGTTATATTCAAAATATCTATATGTATTTGGAAAAAGAAATCAAAACATTAAGGCAACATAGAGCATTCGCCATAAAAATAGTTTAATATTGGAAGATATTGAGTGTTCTTTGCCTTAGAAGTGTTGTTTACATTTCGGTCATTCATTCATGTAATGAGAACAGCCTTACTTACTAGTTAAATCGTATGGTATGTGTCAAAATACTGTCGGTATTTACATGCATTATATATATGCACTGTATTCATATTCGCAAACACAAAATTGTTTACTGTATGATAATCGTAAAACCACTGTACAATAAATGCACAGAACGCAACAAATGTAATATTGATTTAAAAGCGCAATTCTTGCTTCCGCTACTAATTTTGGTTTCAAAGTTATCAAATTGTTTCAAGCATGGACCTGTGTATATGTTAGCTGACTATGACTCTTCCTATTTATTTTGAGGGAGTATAATACGCAATAGATTAATGAAGAGTACCGGAATAAATATGGTAACCGTTGATGAATGAAGCCTGTTTGACAACTTAAAAGTATCAGCGTTTACAGGGATTGTCATGAAACATAATTGACTTGCCGAATGTTGCATTATTGAATGGCTCTGTTGGTAGCGAGTATTGCCAATCATCAAATACATTGTAAATGATTTACTTTCTTTCATATAAAGATCGAAAATATCTGCTTTTTAACGCTATAACCTTTTCGTTTTAATGAATCTTATCTCTTCCCTTCTTCCCAACATGGTATGAATTTAAAAACGCAGTTTAAAGTGTACTGTAAAACCGGATACAGCTCCTTACGAATACAGCTCCCCCGTGCGCTATTCAGGATGCAGTACTTAGTCATGGGCTGTATGTCTTTTTGTCCCCACTTGTTAGTCGGACAGTTGAATGAAAATTTGAAATTTAATTACTTATTTGCTGATATTGAAATTTTTTTTCAATAAACTGTCATTATTTTCATAACGGTAACACATAAGGCAAAAAATATTTCGGCGGAATGAAGCTCATACACATCATGGTGCACGGCCTGACAGACTGACAGATAAGACAACATAGAGGATAGGACAACAGACAGATGGTGGGACAAACAGACGGACGGAAGATGTTACATGCAGTATATTGAACATGTGTTAGATGTTTTGGGCAATTTATGTTCCATATTTCTATCTGTGGACATTTTTAACATAGGGATCATGGTTCTTTATAATTTTATTCTAATAAAGCAATCATAGGGAGATTCAGTCGAATTGGCATGTACTTTGCTTCGAATAAAGCTCCGCTATCCCAAGGGAGCTGTATTCGTTAATGTGCACCGAATACAGCTCCCCGCGGAGCTGTCTGCTGTACTCGAAAGGAGCTGTACTGTTAGAGTTATTGTTATTATATGCATGTACATTTATTTCATTTCTCTGTTGTTGTTTGAATTAGGGACATCCTTTAGTAAATGAAATGTATATGATTGAGCCATATCTTAATATCATCTTCTGTCGTCGAAACATGTCATGAAACATTCGATTATAAGATATTTAAGCAAAAATAACCTTGTTCCTAGCGATAAAAAAATTGACCGTGCAAGGACTCGAACTAATGTCCAAAGAAGAAGTTTCACAAATTTAGCATAAATGTAGTCTTCATTATTTTGCAACCCATGTATAGATCATTTGTGACAGAATACACAGTCGCATGTTTATAATATTTTGATTTTTAGAATGCTGTTAGCGGGAAATGTAATGAAGTGGTTGATGATATCACTAAAGGATGTTGAGGTCAAATTTCAATAATAGCACTGCCAGTCAGCCATAGCTATCTGAAATAACTGGAAATATAAAATCGACGTACACGTATTTGCGAATAGGCATACAGCCATTTTATAACGGTTTGCGATTTGCATACAATGTATAAGTGAATAGGCATACAGTCAAATCGATACATGTACCGTAAAAAGGTATTTTCTTCAAAAGAACTGCAATAAATGGTCGGCAATGTTGGAACTTATCTACGGATAAGACATCCTTGTAGCGGATGGTGGCTACTAAAGTTGGCTTAACCATGTTGGGAAGAGATAAATTGACGAAATATCGCAATTTTAGAACAACTGAACTATTTTCAACAATTCTTTGCTTTGTTTTCAAACAAATAAACAATGTAAAACATAAACTTCGATATTTCCTGATACATCGTATTATCTGTGTATCAAAAAAAAAATTGAATACTGATTGTACTTAATTCTACTTGGAAACTCGAAATAAAATTGCACAGTAAACTTGAAAACAGTTACTGTATGCATATTCGGTGGCGACTTCCGGATTGATACAGTCTGAGTTCATGCCGTAACTGTGAAATATATCAAGCAGAAAAAATAGCTCCCGCTATCTGCAATAGTAGAGGTGGACATAAAAAGTGTGTATGTGTGCGCGGGGGGATCTAACTATCAATAATCGTGACGCAGAAATGTTAAGCCATACATATCTCAGAAAGATGTTGACAATATAAATAACTAACAACTTACACATTCTTTAACAGGTCACCAAGAGATATAACGTGAGAAGAAAAGTGGTCTGACCCTGAAATGTAAGTGAGTTTTCTTTATCTAGATCGAAGTAATCGGAAATTTCGCTAATGGCAAACACAGTTTTTAAGCAATACAGAAACATAATGTTTAATGTTTCATATTGGTCTAACAAAACCTCATGTATATCTAGAACAACAGGATTGGAGCAAAAGAAAATTAAATAGTACACCCGAAGTTCTTCGTAATTATTTGCAAGTATGTTTTGCCCCTAAACGCACAAAAGTAACAGCCTGGAGTTGCTTTCATGTCAGGAACGTCTCTAGACCTACCGAAAAAGCAGAACACCAAGATCTTTGCGAGACAAAGGCAGACATGACGTCAGAAGCAAAGTGGTCGGACCCTGAAATGTAAGTGAGTTTTCTGTATAGTTACCGAAGTAATCGAAAGTTTCGCTAATGGCAAAAACAGTTAATAAGCAGTACATAAACATAATGTTTACTGTATCATATGTGTCGAACAAAACCTCATGTATATCTAGAACAACAGGATTGGAGCAAAAAACAAAATTACACCCGAATCGTTCTTCGTGATTATTACAAGTATGTTTTGGCCCTAAATGCACAAAAATAATAACCTGGGGTTGCTTTCTGTCATGTCAGGAACGTCTCAAGACCTACCGAAAAAGCAGAACACCAAGATCTTTGCGAGACAAAGGCAGACATGATTTCAGAAGCAAAGTGGTCGGACCCTGAAATGTAAGTGAGTTTTCTTATTCATATTCGGAGTAATCAGAAATTTCGCTAATGGCTAAAACAGTTTATAAGCAATACAGAAACATAATATTTGTTATGAAATATGTGTCGTATAAAACCTCATGTATATCTAGAACAACAGGATTGCAGCAATAAAAAAGAAAAAAAAAGTACACCCGAATCGTTCATCTTGATTAATTACAAGAATGTTTTGCCCCTAAAGCACAAACATAACAACCTGTGGTTGCTTTCTTTCATGTCAGGAACGTCTCAAGACCTACCGAAAAAGCAGAACACCAAGATCTTTGCAAGACAAAGGCAGACATGACGTCAGAAGGAAAGTGGTCGGACCCTGAAATGTAAGTGAGTCTTCTGTATCGTGATCGAAGTAATCGAAAATTCAGCTTATGGCAGAAACAGTTTTTTAAGCAATACAGAACAATAATGTTTAATGTATCATATGTGTCGAAAAAACCCTCATGCATATCTAGAACAACAGGATTGGAGCAAAAAAAAGGTACACCCAAAGTTCTTCGTAATTATTTCAAAGTATGTGTTGCCACTAAACGCATAAAAATAACAACCTTGGGTTGCTTTCTGTCATGTCAGGAACGTCTCAAGACCTACCGAAAAAGCAGAACACCAAGATCTTTGCGAGACAAAGACAGACATGATTTCAGAAGCAAAGTGGTCGGAAATGTTAGTGAGTTTTCTGTATCATGATAGAAGTAATCGGAAATTTCGCTTATGTCAAACACAGTTTATAAGCAATACAGAAACATAATCTTAAAGTATCATATGTTTCGAACAAAACCTCATGTATATCTAGAACAACAGGATTGGAGCAAAAATAAAAGTACACCCGAATCGTTCATCTTGATTATTAATTTTTACAAGTATGTTTTGCCCATAAACGCACAAAAAAGACAACCTTGGTTTGCTTTCTTTCATTTCAGGAACGTCTCAAGACTTACCGAAAAAGCAGAACACCAAGATCTTTGCGAGACAAAGGCAGACATGATTTCAGAAGCAAAGTGGTCGGACCCTGAAATGTAAGTGAGTTTTCTGTATCGTGATCGAAGTAATCGAAAATTCAGCTAATGGCAAACACAGTTTTTAAGCAATACAGAAACATAACTTTAAATATGTTATATGTGTGTAACGAAACCTCATTTATATCTAGAACAACAGGATTGCATCAAAGAAAAAATTTAAAAGTACACCCGAATCGTCCTTCGTGATTATTTACAAGTATGTTTTGCCCCTAAACGCACAAAAATAACAACCTTGGGTTGCTTTCTGTCATGTCAGGAACGTCTCAAGACCTACTGAAAAAGCAGAACACCAAGATTTTTGCGAGACAAAGGCAGACATGATGTCAGAAGCAAAGTGGTCGGACCCTGAAATGTAAGTGAGTTTTCTGTATCGTGATCGAAGTAATCGGAAATTTCGCTTATGTCAAACACAGTTTATAAGCAATACAGAAACATAATCTTAATGTATCATATGTTTCGAACAAAACCTCATGTATATCTAGAACAACAGGAATGGAGCAAAAAAAAGTACACCCGAATCGTTCATCTTGATTATTAATTTTTACAAGTATGTTTTGCCCATAAACGCACAAAAAAGACAACCTGGGTTTGCTTTCTTTCATTTCAGGAACGTCTCAAGACCTACCGAAAAAGCAGAACACCAAGATCTTTGCAAGACAAACACAGACATGATTTCAGAAGCAAAGTGGTCGGACCCTGAAATGTAAGTGAGTTTTCTGTATCGTGATCGAAGTAATCGAAAATTCAGCTAATGGCAAACACAGTTTATAAGCAATACAGAAACATAACTTTAAATATGTTATATGTGTGTAACGATACCTCATTTATATCTAGAACAACAGGATTGCAGCAAAGAAAAAATTTAAAAGTACACCCGAATCGTCCTTCGTGATTATTTACAAGTATGTTTTTCCCCTAAACGCACAAAAATAACAACCTTGGGTTGCTTTCTTTCATGTCAGGAAGGTCTCAAGACCTACTGAAAAAGCAGAACACCAAGACTTTTGCGAGACAAAAGCAGACATGATGTCAGAAGCAAAGTGGTCGGACCCTGAAATGTAAATGAGTTTTCTGTAGCGTGATAGAAGTAATCGGAAATTTCGCTTATGTCAAACACAGTTTATAAGCAATACAGAAACATAATCTTAATGTATCATATGTTTCGAACAAAACCTCATGTATATCTAGAACAACAGGATTGGAGCAAAAATAAAAGTACACCTGAATCGTTCATCTTGATTATTAATTTTTACAAGTATGTTTTGCCCATAAACGCACAAAAAAACCACCTGGGTTTGCTTTCTTTCATTTCAGGAACGTCTCAAGACTTACCGAAAAAGCAGAACACCAAGATCTTTGCGAGACAAAGGCAGACATGATTTCAGAAGCAAAGTGGTCGGACCCTGAAATGTAAGTGAGTTTTCTGTATCGTGATCGAAGTAATCGAAAATTCAGCTAATGGCAAACATAGTTTTTAAGCAATACAGAAACATAACTTTAAATATGTTATATGTGTGTAACGAAACCTCATTTATATCTAGAACAACAGGATTGCAGCAAAGAAAAAATTTAAAAGTACACCCGAATCGTCCTTCGTGATTATTTACAAGTATGTTTTTCCCCTAAACGCACAAAAATAACAACCTTGGGTTGCTTTCTGTCATGTCAGGAACGTCTCAAGACCTACTGAAAAAGCAGAACACCAAGATTTTTGCGAGACAAAGGCAGACATGATGTCAGAAGCAGAGTGGTCGGACCCTGAAATGTAAATGAGTTTTCTGTAGCGTGATAGAAGTAATCGGAAATTTCGCTTATGTCAAACACAGTTTATAAGCAATACAGAAACATAATCTTAATGTATCATATGTTTCGAACAAAACCTCATGTATATCTAGAACAACAGGATTGGAGCAAAAATAAAAGTACACCTGAATCGTTCATCTTGATTATTAATTTTTACAAGTATGTTTTGCCCATAAACGCACAAAAAGACAACCTGGGTTTGCTTTCTTTCATTTCAGGAACGTCTCAAGACCTACCGAAAAAGCAGAACACCAAGATCTTTGCGAGACAAAGGCAGACATGATTTCAGAAGCAAAGTGGTCGGACCCTGAAATGTAAGTGAGTTTTCTGTATCGTGATCGAAGTAATCGAAAATTCAGCTAATGGCATACACAGTTTTTAAGCAATACAGAAACATAATGTTTAATGTTTCATATTGTTCTAACAAAACCTCATGTATATCTAGAACAACAGGATTGGAGCAAAAGAAAATTAAATAGTACCCCCGAAGTTCTTCGTGATTATTTGCAAGTATGTTTTGCCACTAAACGCTTAAAAATAACAGCCTGGGGTTGCTTTCTTTCATGTCAGGAACGTCTGAAGACCTATTGAAAAAGCAGATATTTTACGTAAAGTACTATATAGTTACTTCAGGTCTCCGGCTAGGTTAGAGTATATCAAAAGCTGCGATAAGAATAATATTTATAAGCATTCATACCTGTGGACAGGTTTAATAATACTGTAAAGCGCGTTTTGGAATTGGAGCCATTAACCCTTACCCTAACACTTGGGAGACAAAATTTGTGTTTCAATGAGAACCTTTAGTGGAAAGGAAATTATCTCCCTTGTCAGATAAAGTCCCAGGTATCCTTACGCCAGGTTCTTGATTTGATTGACAGATAAGAATCTCTTATCAGACCAATCAAACAGCTAGCTGATACAACATGTGACGAACGTGGTTATTAGCCGCCATTTTGTCCGTCAAACATTCAAAATGCATCCGTTGACGGACATGTAATATTAGGTATTTTCTATGTAAGAAAGAGTATTTCTTTGAAATAAACAAGTTTTGTCCTCGTATGTTTGCTTTGTATGCTAGTGTGTGTTGGTAGTGTATATGTGTGTGTGTGTGTACATGATTTTGTTTGTGTGTGCGTGTGTGTGTTTGTGTGTGTGTGTTGGTGGTGTGCACTTCTGGGTGCTGTGGGGCTCGTTTTGGGGAGGCTGCGTTTTTGGTACGTGGCATTCCCTGTTTGATATTATTTTTGTTTTTATCGTGATGGTCACACCGTAAATCGTGTTTACGGGGTTAGTATGTATGTTCTATGAGTTTTGTGATTCTTCATACGTTTTGTAATGATCTTATAAAACTTTTTTAAAGAAATAAAGCAAGAAGACTGACGTTCTTTCAGAGGTTCTCAAAGATTTATCCTGCCGAAATAAACTCAAACTTTAATAGTGTTTCTTGTCATAACGTTTTAACGCCCTGTTTCAACAGTATTTCAGTTATTTACAACTTGAGCAACCATCGTTTTAGGGAATGACATATACTATACATCTACGAAACTGCCAACTTCTTCAAATAAGCTTAGGAAACATGGAAGGTAGTTAAACTCGAGCTCGTGATTCTAAATTAAGGATATGTTTAATGATAATAAGTAAGACTGTAACCAATCAACCATGGAGGGGATCGCAGTTAAAAATGAAATGCATGCCCTGTAAAATGTATCTTTAAGTTATTAAAACGCGTCATCATGTGTGTGTACATATATTTGAAAGACTTTGACCGATGCATCTGGTTGTTTGGGGACTTCCACGTCATAAACTTTAAGTGCACAATGATAATATAAGTCATGCTCGGTCATATGTCTACGACCGGTAGCGAGAGTAAATAACTCCAATTAGTCAGTCAGTCAGATGCATCTGATACATTTGATTTCAAAAGTAATTGTGACAAATAAATGATGCTATAGCTGGACATACAGTTGTTTATCATTTTAGAAAATAACAACAACACCAAAAAGAAACAATACCAATAATAAACTTTTAAAAAAAATGATTTTCATGTGGAGGCATCATTCAGAAGTTATATGCTCTACTGTATATTATCGGTTTTGCTTTAGTTATAAAAGTGTCACATTGTTTCAAACATAACATCCCTTATCCGGTTCGCAGAACTGCATACAAAAATTAAGTCTACCACGAAATACAGATCAGAAACCATGGTCACACAGCTACTTTTACTGTTGACACATGTTTAATGCTTATCGATATCTAATCTTTAAGAGCTTTTCAATTAACGCCAATCTGAAGAGTATTTGATAATTAATGCACAGCGGACATAATAATACTACCGTAAATATGTGATAACTTATTTTATGGTGCTAATTAAAGTAACATTTCAATTTCATGGCAATACAAATGATTGCAACGCGTCTGCAAATAACTAGCCTCAATCTGTTAACAGAATGCCGCACGCGTTTTGGATACTAGAAATCTTTTAAAAAAAATTCACTCAAAGTAAACTTTGTGTTTTTTTATGAAAATATTTTTGAAATCAGCAAAAGGATGATAGGACAGTTAAATATTATCAAATATATGAATAAAACAAATGATTTCAGACTTAGTTCAATAGAGATCTGTATGAGCATTTCGTGCGTTTGTCGGACTTCGCAGGAGTAGTGCCCCTTGATTTCGGTGGGCGCGGCTATGCCTCTCCTGGCGTAAGGTCAATTTGCAAGTAGGTCCTATCTAGTTGGAATCCTCTGACTTTATCGCTGTTCCACATAGAGAAATACCAATTATTATGTGCGAATAATCTCGCACATGTGTTGATTAAAATGCAAGAACTGTAAAAATTAGACACTGGGGTGTTAATAGAACATGTAACTAAAAGCATCATTCTAACACTATTGGAAATTCCTCCTATATGCACAAAGAAGGATTTGAGCGGGATAAAACTATTAAGTATATCACGCTAGGCGTTCGGAACTATTTTTGACTGCTGAAATTTCCCCGCGTGTAATTTTCAAACAGCATCTACGAGTGTGCATGCGCTAATACGCTTGGATTGGTGTTGAGGGGGTGTAAAACAAATCGTAGTAAAATTTTCTAAACTTCCGGTATCGCCAGCAATATCATAAACAACAAAAAAAAGACGAATAGCGTTTTATTTGAGGAGTAAAAAAGAACAGCCAAAATTTCACGAAATGCAGGGAATGCACGGAAAACTACAAGTTTCAAGACAGCGACTTCATGAAAGCGCAGCAAATATTACCCCATCGAACACATTTTTGTTTAGATTAGCGTGTTAGAATGGAAATATATTTTATTTTTGAGTAATATACCGGTTATTATATCACTGTGTGCCGTGTAGATGCTTCGTAATTAATCACTCAGGCATTCGGCCTTCATGATTAGATTACTACGCATTTACACTCCCCATAGTGATATACTAACCGATATATCACTCAAAAGTGAAATCTATTTCCTAATTTAAAGATATTATCATGATTAGCAATATTTTGCCTTAAATTTCATTATATTGAACAAAGAAAATAGCGAAAAAAGCAGAGTAATCCAAATGAAAGGACCTAACTGCATTTAGAGAGTATTAATGGGAGATAACTGACTTAAGTTCCTCAATTTTCAATTGTCATGTCGATATTTTAGATATATTAGATTAACGGTAAATAATTTGATTTAGTGCTGTTCGTAAACTTGCTTTAATGTGTTTTTTGTGTCAGCACAACTTATTTCACTATTCCCAAGGCAACTGTTGCGTATTTGTTATTTCACACGATGTCTTTTGTACACAGGAAGAACCTAGAGGAGCTAGACATATTTAAAAGACCATTATGTCTGATAAGTTCCGACAAAGATGGTCAGCTTTCTATTGAAGAAGAGACTATGTCGCAGTTAGAAAAAATTCAGAAGATAGTAAATGTTGTAGGTATTGCTGGACTGTACAGAACCGGAAAATCATATCTGATGAATCGACTGGCACATGTTACTTCAGGTGATAAATCATGATAGTTAGTTTTCATTGCTTCATATTTTACAGTATGCGTAGCTTGGTTTTTCACTTCCATAATGTATTTGAGGTACTTCGGACTTTAATTGGAATAGGAGAAATAAGATGCACCATTTGGAAATATTTGATTTATTAAATATTGTCAATTATGGCAGGTTGCATTACAAAATATCACATTATGGTATCAGAGGCAGTGCCCTTTTTAAGAAGAGAGCTTTTTTTGGCCATCGAAAACAACGAGTTTTTGTTGATGGGGCGGCATCCACTTCGGCACCTGTTCTATCAGATGATCCACAAGGGTCGGTGTTGGGGCCTCTCCTGATTCCGCTCTACATTAACTACCTTCCTGCGGCTGTTAACTCCAATTTAAGATTATTTGCAGATGACTGTGTCATTTACAGGACTATACACTCTGCCGAGATATATTACAGCTGCAGGAAGATCTAAAAAATTTTGCAAAGTGGGAGCAGAAATGGAAAATGAGCTTCAACATCAATAAATGACACATTGTACTAGTTCCTAAGACAAAGAGAGTGACAAATACAGTATACATACCTTTGTCAGTTGTACATCAAGCCACTTATCTTGGAGTTTAAGTATCATCTTATCTCTCACGGTCTCCACATGTAAACAAAAAATTAGTAAATTTAACCAGAGTTTAGAGGTTTTAAGAGAAATTTGCATTCTGCAAAGAAAAAAAAGGAAGCACCATATAATACTATTGATAGGCCAACTTTATAATATTTTGGAGCTGTATGGGATCCTTACGCACATAAATATATAGATAAAATAGAAAACTTTAAAGTGGAACAATTTTAACCCTACTAACCTCTTATTCTGCACACAAATCCATACACATAGTGTACTTAAGGGTTTTTGAGGTTTTAAGGTGTAAGATGTGCTCACACAACCAGTGTCTTTTGGGTGGACCAAGTAGCTGGGAAGGCCTGGTAGCTCGCCTTTTTTACCTCTGCCCCACCCCACGCATGGCCATAATTGTTCAGTACTGTTAGCCATCACCAGAGAAAAAGAAGAAGCATGCTTTCGGCGAGATGGCAGATCCGCTCCGAACTGATTTCCCACAATTCCTTGCTACTTGGCTATTCGAACGGCAATTACACTGCTTTTTGTTCGATAAAGGAGCTTTGCTAAGTCTGAACTGCCATGACGACGACCCGATAACACAGGAAGGGTATGAAAAAATGAAAATCAACTTTTTCTCGAATTTTGCTTCGAAATTGCTATAGATGGATAGATAATGATCTAACTAAGAAAATGAATACTTCAAAAATGAAAATTCTACAGTCATTTTTCGATTTTATGTGATTTGCTGTTTGCTTGTATTCCTAGAAATTTCAATGAAACGCACCTCTGTAGTCTGAAGTAGCTACTGAAAATGTAATTTATATTATGTAGCGTGTTAGATCCACATTAGCCTAGATCTTATTTAATAAAACTTACTAAATGTCAAAAGTGGGCGGGGCCTAAAACGTGATATCAGGACAGTGTCCTGTGATATCAGACGTCGCAATATCAACAAATATCAGACCAGTGTTACCGGGTCGTCGTCATGGCAGCTGCATGACAATTTTTGAAACTCATCGACTAACCTGTAACCATGCAGCTCATTGAGTCTTATCAGACATTTTGAATCAGAATGAGCTCCCGGAAGCCAGAACAGAGCATTAACTGTTTAGATTCCAACAGAGTATATAGAGAATATAAGGTTACTGTCTTTTGATAACAGCTGATATCGGACGAGGATGATATCGGCCAGGGAAGCCGAGGCTTGCCGAGGCTTTCTGGCCGATATTCATCCGAGTTCGATATCAACTGTTATCAAAAGACAGTAACCTTGTATTCTATTTATTATGCAGCTGACTTCAATTTTCCCTTTTCACAATTAAAATCAAAGAAGTAAATTAAGTGATTTACGTTGTGTTTATGACGTCATCAACGGTTTAAATCGGCGTTTTAAATCCAGCACCGTCCATCATGTTAATGTTATACTTTATAGGAAATGCTGAACATTAAAACATACCTAAAAAGCATTTGTACAAGTTTTAGAGGAGGCTTATAACGTCGTTTCAGCTCATATCATTCAAGTAATAAGACGTTAGTGTGAAAAAGGAAGGGGGGTGAAAAAATGAAAATCAACTTTTTCTTTAAAATTGCTTCGAAATTGCTATAGATGGATAGATAATGATCTAACTAAGAAAATGAATACCCACAACACTAGCGTCTATATTTAATTCAAAAATAAAAATTCTACAGTCATTTTTCGATTTTATGTGATGTGCGGTTTGCTTGTATTCCCAGAAATTTTAATGAAACGCACCTCTGTAGTCTGAAGTAGCTACCGAAAAGTTAATTTATTGTGTAGCGTGTAAGAAATCCACAATAGCCTAGATATTATTTCATAAATCTGACTTAATGTCTAAAGTGGGCGGGGCCTAAAACGTGATATCAGGACAGTGTCATAATAACACTGTCCTGTGATATCAGACGTCGCGATATCAACAAATATCGGGTCGTTGTCATGGCAGTTGCATAATAAAGCCTGTTACTGCTCTGATCTAGCCAGGGACCCAACCCACCGCTATGTGGATATGTACCCTGTATATTTAGTTATTCCAATTTCAAAATGTCCTTAGTTTCATAAAAATCCTTCAAGGGACGCAAGAGATATGGAACGAACATAAAAAATAATGAACCCTAAAAGTGTGACCTTTACCTTGATCTGACGGTGTTAAACATGGGTTATGCACGTCGTCTTGACGGGATGAACATTTGACCTGACTTGCATGAAAATCCTACAAGATGTATAGAAGATATTGAGTTGACACAAATAAAACCAATCCCCCCCTAAATGTGACTTTGACCTTGACTCAACGGGGTAGGGACATGGGTTTTGTCAGAGTCTTCATGAGATTAACATTTAAGTTTAATTAAAATCGTTCAAGGGGTTCATAAACAAAATGACCCCTAAGTCTGACATTGACGTTGCGGTGACAGGGAACATGGGTTCTACAGGTCTACATTATACAATTATAGACTCATTTTGAGGTCAATATATAGTTTTGCGGACCTGTTAAAAGTGATATTGATAGGTCCGCAAAAGTATGTATTGACCGAAACATTAGTCTAAAATTATAATATCGTATACCTCATAAAGAGTAGTGAAAATCATGCGAAAAAATAAAAGAAATGACGTCTTAAAATCCGTGCAGGTCTACACACCATTTTCCAGGTCTACACGTACTTTTGCGGACCCGGCACGTGAGCGCTATCGGCCAATCAGGATTTAGTATTTATGATTATAAGATAAATATTTGACCAAACTTTATAAAAATCCTCAAAGAGGTTCAAAAGATAGGGAGTAAACACGAAAAACCCATGACCAATAAGTTTTACATTGACCTTGAAATGACGGGGTTTGAATATTGATTCTGCACGTCGTCTTGACTGCAGTTTTATGAAAACCCTCAAAGTGGTTAAAGAAATATGGAGTTACAATGTCACGAAGCGCTATAGTACATTTTTTTGTAATTTTTATTTTCGTTGTTTATCCCAAGATATATAACGCGTAGGATATTACATTATTTAAAATCAAGATAGCAATTAAAACTATTTCTTGTCAACTGAAGTGTTTTAAATTTGAATTACCCAAGCAGAACTTGCTGGATATCTAGTATCTTTAATCAAACTAAGTCGGTCGGTCGTACCTTGTTACTTGTGTCGGTCATTATTTCAAATAACTGATTAATTGAAAGAAAGGCCTCCATACAAAAAAAGTGTTATTGAAAAAAGAATATTATCAAAGTTACGACCAAAATTTATAAATCCGCATAAAAGTTAAAGAGATAAAACTGTGAAAATTTGTTTAGTGTATTTTCAATTTTATCAATAAGGGAATTAACCCAGTTTAATCAATTTAGTACATGTTTTCAAAGCATTTCCTGTGTTGTTTAATATATTATATTTTGTCATGTAGAACAGTAATATAACTTCAATTGAATGATTTTTATATATATGTATTTACTTTACACTCAGAATTTTATTCTCTTAGATCAAGTATCTGGAGTACGTTACCTTTTCAGGGTTTTCTTTAGGAAATACCACAGAGTCAAAAACGAAAGGGATTTGGATATGGTGTAAAGAGCACCCGACTCAAAAACATCAAATACTAGTGCTTTTGGATACCGAGGGACTAGGCGATGTTTTGAAGGTAATAACATACTTGAAGGAAGCCAAACTACACAGCTATTACTTTAACAAACAAGACTCCGTTCGCTACCATAATGAAACCGTTGGAGCCGTTGTGGTACAATGGTAGCGCGTTCGCCTTAGGGTCAAATGGTCCCGGGTTCGACCCCCACCACAGGCATGTCGTAGTGTCCTTAGGCAAGACACAAATAAATCCACATTGCCTCTCTCTCTACAAGATTGATTCCATCTGAAATGGGTCTCGAGAGCGATTAATCTAAGTTGTAAGAACTTGTTTCGCAATTGAGAATACATAAATTAGTATAGATGAAAACTGCAAAACCATAATGAAACATTGCTGTTTTGATTACTAAAACCAGAGAGCCATATCGCGTAACATTAGTATATTTTTCGATATAGAAGTGAAAGTTGTAGAGTATATGCATGCTAACATTGAATGGTCTAAAGAAGGTCAACTTTAGAAATCCATTGCAAAACGAAACATAATTATGTCAAAGTTGAAATCAGCATGCAAAACTATCCATATAGTGTATTGCTTTACCTTAAAAACCAACAAAGTAGGTCAGTTTTCGACATGTTTTTTTTAACTTTATGCTACTGTAGCTTCTAGCAACAGCTTGGTATATGTCTGAAAGTTTATAACGCTGCTACAGAATAGCGTTGGATTATATCTATCTACAGTAGCATACAATTTAAAAAAAATCATGTAAAAATATCAAAAGCTAAGACGCAAACTGAAAACGAAATGCGTCATCAGTTATCTTCAAATTTAGAGTGAATAATTCTCCAAGCTTACAATGATTCCTTGAAATTTCTCAGAAAATGGTAATTTAATGTCACGAGTAGAAACAATATTCATGTACAGTCACGAAAACATTTGGTTTTTCATTTTTCACAATATTGTTAATGGTCAAGCCATTCGGACCGACTTCAAGTTGTCTTAATATCGAAATGGTCTTTTTATCGAGACCTTTTTACTCTGAAATGGGTCATATGGTTCCGGAATATTTGGTCTTAATATCGAGTGCGGTCTTCATATCGGGTGGTCTTAATAGCAGAATTTTACTGTAATACCCGTTGAGAAAAGAGAAAAATCGATGATTTTGCATCACCGGTTAGGAGAATAATGTATTCTAAATCTGTTACACCATCAGCTATGCAACTTTGGAACAATCTTACCCTACATAAACGCAACTCTGACGCCTTGCATTCCCTTTTCAAGAAAACTAAATATAGATATAAAGCACCAGTACTTCTAACATCTCTTATAAAAGGAGAACGATTATCGTCCGTACATCATGTAAGTATAAGAAACAACTGTAATAATTTGAATTCCGACTGGTATAATAATCATCTTGCGTAGAAAATGCAGAGCACTGCTTCTTTAAATACAGAAGATACACCCATCAGAGACGAAATTTATTTATAAACACGCGAACATATCACCCTGAAAATGTAAAAAAATACTGTTTGGTATGGAAACTTTATCGGAAACTCAGAGAGAAAATAAAATTCAAGAAGTCCATACCAATATCTAAAACTAATACAAGTTATCTGAACGGGTAATGGCGATTCAGTATCGATATGGTATTTGTCTTGGCTATCGTTTAGTTTGCAATTTTCCCATTTCTTCCAAAAGATCATATATAAGTTAACACTACTACTGATGAATGCAATACTGACCATCAGTCACACATTAATTCATTGATTACTTTTAATCAAATCAAAGTCTGCGTTAATTTGGATGGTTCTCGACAACGTTGTAAAACCTTATGGCCCGACCATTTTGTACATTGTTTGTTTTATATGCGGACGTACAGTATGTAAATGACTGTATTTTTTCTTCAAATATAGGGTAATACTGACCACGACAACAGGATATTCACGTTGACCGCTCTTCTTAGCAGTACACTTGTTTACAACATGATGGGTGCCTTCAACCAAGATTCAATCGAGAAGTTAACGTATCCTTTACTTTACATGTACTGTCTTTATTATTTTAGTAAGACTTTTTAACCGCTTCCGAGCGCCGCTACCAAAAACAATCATGCAGAAAGAATACAGGTTTACGGACATTGTCCTAAGGGAGTATGTACTGTGAAAAAAGTAGTAAGTAAGCTTTCCATGTCCATTTCTACTATGAACCAGGCTGAGAAATTTGTTAAAAGCTAGGAAAGATTCGAATACGTACCGAAATAATGCATAAAGCCATCTGCAAATGTACACCCGTTATAAATATCGGTATCATAGGCGCTCTGGTATGTGCATGAAGTCATCGTGAACTTGTCTTGCATAAACGCGTAGTGCTTTAAATTTACCAAGTTAACATTTTCTCACTGAAGTTAAAAATGTTTATGTTTACGAGATTATGACAAAATACTTGCAATTATCAACCAGTGCCCCTTGCAGATATGTTACTTGGAAGTTTTATAGATTGGGTGTATTTAAATCAGTCAGAAAACATTACGTTAAAATTCGCACACGAATTTGTTCGAATGATATCTGTGTTTTCTCACCTATGAGATAAAGTGAATCTAACATGTTCATGAGTTGTGGATAAGGAAATCCCACCCGAGGGTTGAGATACGTCCAAAAAACGAGGCTGTGCCGAGTTTTTTGGACGTATCTCAACCCGAGGGTGGGATTTCCTTATCCACAACTCAATGGACATGGTAGATTTATTTTCTCACCGTTTAAATCGCATTTTCACACAAGTAAGAAGGAATAAGTGCAAATACAGGATGGGGATGAAAAAATGAAATCAACTTTTTCTCGAATTTTACTTCAAAACTGCTATAGATGGATAGAAAATGATCTAACTAAGAAAATGAATACCAACAACCCTATGTTTATTTCAAAAATAACAATTTTACAGTCATTTTTCGATTTTTATGTCTGCATACAATTAAAGTAAAAATAGTCCGGCAGCGATGTGAGATAAGCGATGTGAGATAAGTTTATCTCACATGGGTAAATGCGCGGAAATATGTATCTCATAGGTGAGAAACATATTTCCGCGCATTTATCGGTGATAAATAAGGGCTAAATAACCTGTTATAACAAAATTTAATAAATTATTTTATTTCCTTCAAAGTGGAGAGCATAACATATGTACAATCAACAAAACATATCAACAAACATTTTACAAGTTATATTCCTCTTCAAAACATAACGTAAACATGAAACTAAGCCAGTATCACATGCATAGATTTCTCAAAGAAAATACTATCTCACACTAGTAGGAAGTTAGCCTCGCAACCTCATTTATCCCCACAGGCCCGTGAAGTTAGCCCCGTAGCACCTAGTTATCCCGCAACCCCGTGACACAACTACTTTAAATCCTAAAAGTAACAAGGGAAACCCGGGTACCAGATCCTAGCTGTTTTTACGAATAGATACATACCCGGTGTATAGCACCGATACACGCGAAATAGCCGCCATTACACACAGACCTTATGTGTTTTCCACTTAAAGCACCTGGCTACATGATATACGTCCTACCCCATGAGAAAGACGACATATTCCGTTCGCACGTTATTTCGATTTCTATTATGTTTGTTCATAAGAGTTTAGAAGCGGTTGCAAAGGTCAAATAAGGTACCTGCTATTACGTCAACAGTTCTGGTGCAATGATATTACAATTGTTCATCTTAGTCTGAAACTTTTAGGACTGCATATTTTTCAAACATCATCTTACCGTCAATTTGATATAGCAAGATATCCAGCTAGTATATACTTGAAACACATTCAAATATTACATTAAGATTCTTTGTACTCTATAGGTCCTACACATCAAAGTAATGTGAAACAACACATATCTTATAAAACTCATAAATGTTATGCATTATTGTACCAGTAAATTGCGTTTATTGATTACACGATTGGTTTCAAATGCATGAACGACATGCTATTTTATGCGCTACTTCTCAGATATTTACAGTGAGACGAAACATAATAAATTTTATTTTCTTAACGTCTTCTTTAGTTTTATAACCGAAATGTCGAAAAACATGAAATTAGGTGATGGGATGGGCAATGACAACAATTTTGATTTCGTGCTGCCAAAATTCGTTCTGTGTCTTCGCGACTTTTTTCTAGAACCAGAACACAATGGAAAGCCAATTACGCCAGATGAATACCTGGAAGTATGTTTGAGATCAAGGCAAATTGCAACTCCAGAGGATGACAGATATAATCGTCCAAGGGAGTGTATAAGAAAATACTTTACAAGAAGGAAAGTGTTTACATTCGATCGTCCAGGAGGTAGAAAGGTGATGTCGAAACTTGAGAAAACGCATGATAGCGACCTTTCAGAGGAGTTTGTAGCAGATACCATGAAATTCACATCCTTCATCTTTCAATGTGAACCAAAGATGCTGATAAATAGGCAACACGTGACAGGAAGTAGTAAGTAAAGTATTTTCTTTCCTTAATAGCTTGTGTGATCGAAATTATAAGTACTGCACTATATGGTATTGCTTTCTGCTGACATGAATCCTTTTTGTGTCATTTATGTTCATGATATGCAAGTCCATTATTTTAAAATCAAAATCAAAATCAAGAGCCAAAAAGGTCGAGAAATTAAAAATATATAGAAAATAGTA
Source organism: Saxidomus purpurata (assembly GCA_022818135.1). NCBI lineage: Eukaryota > Metazoa > Mollusca > Bivalvia > Venerida > Veneridae > Saxidomus > Saxidomus purpurata. The sequence goes on from JAFMSR010000007.1 coordinate 51,914,828, forward strand.
AACCCGATTGACTTTCTGAATGATTGACTTCGTTATTTTTTCGAACATTTCAATTAACTACATGTAGTTTGAAAATTATTTTAATCTTAATGATAAATCTTGCGCCATATATGTCCTTATTTGAAATAGTAAACATAATCATGCAGGATCAAATCTAGGTCAAATACTCAAACACAATGTAAACACTGAAGAGGATATATTAATTATCGTAACAGTTCTTATAAAATTGTGGAAATTTAATCAAACTTACTGATTACATGTAGGCAAACATGGTAACATTCTTGAAGCCACATCTCAATTCTTGCATACTGATGCTTCATTCAATGTTGAACTTCTTTAAAGAGTCTCACGTTATCATGTATATATTCTCCAGCTTTTATTTCTATACCGTAAAGTGCTATTATACTAAAGTGAGCGATATAGAGCCACCATTACCCTCTTGTTAAAAGTGTACGAGTTATATTTGTGTTAAATCATTTTACAAACTTTGCATATAACCAAATTTTGCGCCGTATAAAAGAAAAGCTAAATAGCCATATTTAATGACGAAGTGTGCTCATCATTTCTTTGAAATCATCTTTTGTCCTGGATTTCACCCGATATGATACAGATTTGAACCACACAAAGACTTAAAAAGAAAACAATCTGAAAAAGATTGCTGAATATGTAATAGGCAAAAACATCAAAATTAAACTCATTGTTGCAAAAGGTGCGTAATAAAACACACTTGAGACTCGTAGTCAAGGTCACACAAGTTAAATATTGAAATTTGTTCGCAAAACTGAACAAATTGTCTAAAATTCGAGGCCGCATCTTCAGACACCCAGAAAGTAGGTCAAAAGGGGAAGACCAAGGTCATCCCAGGTAACTGCTGAAATTAGTGAAAATTATCAGATCTCCAAATTTCATCTCTGTAACTTTAAAAAATTAAGTAGGTGAAAAGAGCAGGGTCAATTTTGACGCCAGAGGCATAAATCGAGTTATCTTGGTAGAGTTCGGCTAGACAATGCTATAAATTAAATATTTAAGCTCCACGCCTTATTGTTTTACTCAAGAAGACTTTTAAAGTTTTTTCTTTACATTTTATATAAGTTATGTGGCCCATGGGGCGGGGTCAGTTTTGACCCAGGGCTATAATTTGAACAACCTTTGTCCATGAGGTAATGCTACACACCAGCTATGTAAGTTCTATGCCTCATGGTTTTGGAAAAGAGTTTTTTAAGGTTCTCCGTATGTGTGTCTGTATAAAACAAGTGAACGTCAGGACAGGGCCAATTTTAACCTCAGGGGTATGAATTGAACAATCCTGGTAGGTGTAGCAATCTTTACTACGCTGGAATTAAAATAACTCTTTTTCCTCCTTTAAACTTTTATTTCTTTAATTTTTCAACATAATAATCCTTTACTTTTAACGAACTAAAACGAACTAACAAAAACAAGATAACAATTCCTTTTATATACCACGTATTGCACGTAAAAGTCATGAAAATCATGTAAATATAATTAAACATAAACCCGCCGGTGACAAACCCGGCGGTTACAACAAATACCCGGCGGTCACAACAATTTAGTGCCAAGCCGGTGGATAATAACAAAATAAACAATAATATTATCGCGTTCTTCGCGACACTCCCGGCCAAAGTTTATTATTACTCAAAATCATCATAGTATTCTTGATCGGCACTCATGTGTGTCTCAATTTCATTTTGTCCAATGTATGTCGTCTTCTTTGTAAATGTTAATATCAAAGTTTGAGTCCTTACTGTAGCTTTTGACGGCACTACATCTGTGCATTCGTTGTCAATGTTTCCATGTGCAGACACATCATCACTGCTTAAAATCACTAAACTAAAACATCATCCTCAACACTTATATCACTATACTGGTAATCACAAACATCACTTTCATAGTCGTTGTTGTTTTCGTCTTTTGAACTTACGTCACTATTTATATCATATGTAGCACTCACGTTATCACTAATAGAATCATGATCACTTTCTTCACTTCTTTGCTGCGTATCAATGTAATCACTTTCCTGTTCACAATCATTATAGTCAAGTTCGTCGCCGTTGTCATCTTCTACCAAGCTATTATCATTTGTTTCATCTCGTTCCTCATTTTCCATATCATTTACGTTTATTTCACATTCTCTCTCATCGTTATCTTCTGCTTGCATTTCATTTTCTTCATTAGGTATTCCACACTCTTTTTGTTTTTCTTCATCTTTATGATTACTGGTTAAATGTTCATCATTTTGCAGAAGAGTCAGGTCAAAATCCAATATTGTGCTAGCAAACTGTATTTCGTCTTGATTTCCATCTCTTTCTGCTAATAAACTAAAAATACTTTCATCTTCGCTCACGTCTTCATAATATTCACTCTCCTTTAAATCTCCTCTTTTTGCACGTAACGCTGCATCCCTTGCCAAGTCTGCTCCATATCTATGCTTTAAAATCAAATGTTTGCTGAGGTAACTTCTTCTAATAAATCTTGACGAACAATCTTTTTCCACACAGTTCCAATATTCTAAGATTGTATGCTTTTCTTTGATATGCCTTTTCAAATTTCTTATATTTTTATAACTTTTATTGCAGGTATCGCAATAGCACAAAGGCATTTTTTCTTTTTTTATGTCCTTTCTGGTCAATTGACACAAGCATAATGATTCAATTCTTATTGAATTATACTTATAAAATTTCGTGCAAATCTTTCAAATTTACTACTCCGCCGCACGATTTTCACGTGAATTTCATGTTTAGTTTTCACCAATACTATGCCCGTCGTCAAAAAATTTGCACGTGAATTTCATGGCTAATGTTTTATCGACAAGTATGCTCCGCCGATGTATACGTTTTTTACATTACACATGTTGTAAGCGACATTTTTTTAAAACGACTTTTAATCGTTAGCAATTTAATTGCTTTTTGATCAAGATTTTAGCACTTTCTGCTGCTTTGCGGGGCGGGCGAGATATTTTCTCGTATTCATTTAATTTATCCTTTTTAGTACTTTGAGTTAATGTATGATTGATAGTTGAGGACATCTCAATAGGAAATAATAGTTTGAGTGGACGTTTAAGCACTTTTCCCGATGGTATTTTGACCATTGCTGAGCGTACATTTCCGTCCTGACTTGGGATTAAATCCACTATTCTCCCAAGTTTCCAGTTTCCGCGAGGTAAATCCTCTTTTAGTAATACTATATTTCCAACACATGGCTCAATATGTGATTGTACTCGACCCGTTTTAATTTTTGATTGAGTTCTTTCTCGAAGATTTAACAAATAGTCATTGCGCCATATAACCCAAAACATGTTGAGTAATTTCTGACCTTTTTTCCATATATTCATTAGGCGATCACTTGAATTGTAATGCGCAATAAAATCTGTATCTTTCTCGTCTATATGAGACTCTGGAATACCGATACTGGGGTTTAATGTTAAGAAATGACTTGGAGTTAATGCAATGTTTGAATTGACGTCATCGCCGACGTAAACTAGGGGTCTTGAGTTCACAACCGCTTCGGCCTCTTTAACAAATGTTTGTAATTGAATTAATGTAAGAAGCCGTCGGCCTAATGTTTTCCGGAACACCCTTTTTACTAAACCCACAAGTCTTTCATAGAAACCTCCCATCCATGGAGCAAGTTCGGTAATAAAATTCCATTTGATACTGGAGTTTGACACATATGTTTGCACTTCTTCACTTTGAAGCATTTTGTACCAGATTTTTTCAATAACGGAGCATGCAGCTTTAAATTGTGACGCATTGTCACTCAATATTTGAACAGGGGTGCCTCTTTGAGAAATAAATCTTCGAAGACATAGTAGAAATTCTTCTGTAGACATATCCATCACTATTTCAAGATGAATAGCTCGTGTTACAAAACAGGTGAACAAACATATCCACACTTTTGATTGTCCCTTATCAGATTTGATATAAAGTGGTCCTAAATAATCAAGTCCTACACGTGAAAAGGGTTTACATTCCGTGACTCTCGATGTAGGTAGTGGTGGCATTTGTGGCATCTTATATGGGCCACCATCAAAGCGACGACATGTTGAACACACGTGTAACACTGACTTTACCACTGCTCGACCATGTGGAATCCAAAATCTTTGTCTTGTATATGCTAATGTTTGAGAAACACCACTGTGTAATAGATCTTTATGCATTTTGTCAATCACGAGATAGGTCAGACGGTCTTTTTTCGGTAAAAGCACTGGATGTTTTGCACTTTCAGTCAGATCAGCGTTTTCTAATCTACCTTTACATCGCAATAAACCTTCATCATCAATAAAGAGACCTAACTGAATCTGCAAATTGTTTTTCTTTTCATTTTTAATGGCATCATATACACACGCAAAATGTTTTCTTTGAACATGTTTTAACCAAATTTCTTCTGCCTTTTTAAGCTCAACGTATTTCAAGCTTTTACTTTTGCAAGGCAATTTGCGTAGTTTTCGTATAAATCTAGCAGCTAGTGCTGTCACTCTTAACAGTTTTGTTAGTGAAGAAAACTTTGCAATGTCAATTTCAAAAGGTGACGAAAGAACACTTAAGTCATTATTTTCCTTTTCAGAAACAGTCATAACTTTTTCTGAATTGTCGTTTTCATTGTTATCACAAATATCACTATCATTTTTGAATCTTATCCACATGTCTTCTGGCTCTTGTAACCATAATGGACCATGCCACCACAGTTTGCAATCGCTAATTGCTTTTACCGAACAGCCTCTTGATGCTATATCTGCTGGGTTTTGGTTGCCTAACACATGTTCAAATTTTATACCTTCGTCTGATTTTATCTCACTAATTCTGTTTTTTACAAACACTGGTAATTCTTTCTTACTTTGGATCCAGTGAAGAACACACTTAGAATCTGTCCATAAGTATTTTTCTTTGATGTTTAACTGTAGCTGATTACTCACGAATTTCAAACAGCGCACTCCTATCAAAACTGCCATTAATTCTAACCTTGGGATAGTTATTTCTTTCAAAGGCGCAAGCCTACTTTTAGCAAACACTAAATCAACTTTTGTTTCTAATTTGCTTTTCTGATGTAAATATATTGCCGTAGCATATGCTTTTGCCGAAGCATCACAAAAACACAACAATCTGTATTCTGTATCTTCGTCGTATTTCTGCAGTGAAACGGATCGAGGTATTTTAAAATCAGAAATCGATTTTATATCACTTTTCACAGTTGACCAAATTTCACAAATGTCATCATCCTCTATTAAATCATCCCAATCATATTTTTTCTTCCATATTGATTGCAGAAGGATCTTTCCTTCCAGCACAACTGGACACAACAATCCTAGAGGATCGAAAACAGATGCAATCTGCTTTAAAATCATACGTTTTGTCAAAATGCTTTCATCACTCGACACAGATGATTCATTTAGAGTAAGTGTGTCGTTTTTTGTATCCCATGTATGTCCGAGTACTTTGATAGAGATACTTTTTGTTTGGTCTGTTGTCGGAATCATTTCATTTAATTGAGAACTACTTGATGCCCATTCTCTCAGATTCATAGAGGCATTAGCAAAAATTCTTTTACTAGTCTTGTACAAATCATATGCTTCTTCCCATGTATTTGTACCTGTAATTACGTTATCAACGTAGATATCACCTTTAATTTTGTCAGCAATGTTGTTGTTGTATGATTCTAGATGGCTCTCAAGAGTGGCACCTAACAAAAATGGGCTTGATATTATACCAAATGGAACACGACAGAATCTGAATTCTTGAACATTATTACTACTGACAATCGGTCTTTTTATATCTTTTATCCACAGAAATCGTGTGACATCCCGCTGATCTTGCTGTAGGCCAATTTGTAAAAAAGCCTTTTCAATATCCGAAACCAATGCCACTTGATGATGTCTAAAACGCATCAATAATCCACAAAGATCACGAATCATAACTGGACCTCGATATAAACACTCGTTCAAACTTTTATTGTTTTTATTTGATTTTGCAGATGCGTCATAAACAACACGTAATTTGGTAGTTGATTTGTGTGGGGTAATTACTGCATGGTGTGGAATATAATGCACTAAATCACTCATCGAACTTCTATCTATTTTCTCGATTACACCTTTACTAAGTTGGTCTTGTATCACTTCATTATATTTTTTCAACACTTCTGGTTTGTTTTTCATTCTTGCTATATTTGATTTCAATCGAGCCAATGCTAGCTCTCTGTTTTCTGGCAGTTCTGGAGTTTCTTCTTTCCAAGGCCATGTTACTTGATACATTCCGTTCTCATATTTTAATGTATCTTTAAATTTCATTAAAGCAATTTCATCATTTGTATTATCTTGATTGTCTGTAATTCCCAACGATTCGATCTTCCAAAAGTCTTCCAACTCTGGTTTGGTTTGAACAACTGAATCAACACTAGCAAACACATTTGTGGTGCTTACACATGCATTTGATCCATGCGTAAGAATAAGCATATTTGTTTCATTTTCATATACACTTGTTTCCTGTATTCGGCCTGTAAGTATCCAACCAAGCTTTGAAGCAAGAAGATAAAGTCCTGGTTTTACTTCCATTCTTTGACACATTACAATATCTAGGTAATAATCATTTCCTAGTAATAAATCCACTTTTGATGACTCTTTATTTGATGAAAGGTCTTCAGCCATGTTCAAATTTGTGAACAAATGTTTCATATGTTCGTCAGAAAATAATTTAGCTGGCTTTTTCTGTACGTTTCCACTAATTACCGGTACAATATTGGCATTTATTTCAATGTATTTGCCAGTACTAAGTTTCAAGCACACTTTTGTAGAATATGTTTTAATTATCTTAGGCTTGTCCGACCCAAAGGTAACTAACTTTATTTCTTCTTCTTTTAATTTCTTTACTCCAAGTTTGCTCGCTAGAGACTCTGTAATATATGTCCTTTGGGATCCCGAATCAAGCAGAATACGTGCATTTTCACTCGTAGTCCCAAATGGACTTTTTACTTCCGTTCTTGCTGTTTGCATTAAAACACTTTCATCACAGGACACAAGAACACTTTCTTCATGGATTTCGTTGTTGTTCAATGTGTCTGTTATTTCAGGATTAACAACACAAAATTCACCTAATCGAAACTTTTTAGGACACAAACTACGATGGTGCACATTAAATCCACCACAGTATACACAATTCTTTTTTCCTTTACATTCAGCGGAATTGTGACCTAATTTAAGACACTTTAAACAGCTTCCTATAAGTTTTCCTTTTCGTTCTGCAATCGTGCGAAAAGTAGGGCACTCATCACTCCAATGTTTCTTATCACAATACCGGCATTTCTTAAACTTCTTGTCAGCAAAATTTCTTACTTCACTTGTAACCAGTGCTTCAGCTGAAGTTAAAGATTTGCCTGAATGGTTCTGTGTACTCTGGTTTCCGTAGAAAACTTTACGTTTTTGCTTCTGCTGGTTAGGAGAATTCATTTGTTTATATCTCCGTGATTCTGAGAATGGTAGCCTTTGCTCCGCTTTCTCACGAGCATTCACATAAGCGAAGATTTGCCACTGTCCATTTATCCTCTGTTCCTTTATGCATTTCAAGTTGAAGCAAAACTTCTTGAGGCAGTTTCGAACGTATCATAGAGACAAATACATCCTGATTTATGTTTTGATTCAGGACTTCGAGACTTCGAAGATGTTTTTCAACTTGGTCGAAAAATTCCCTCAAACTTTCAACTCTGTTATAGGCTGGAGTTAAATTTATCATCTGATTGTAATGTAGATCAATCACTTCTTGTATATTTCCGAAACGTTCTTTCAAGATGTGAATTGCCAACATGTAATTTTCTTCAGAAAGAGCGAGACCCATTACAGCACGTTTTGCCTCTCCGTACAGCTTATTTCTCAAATATGTGAATTTCTCAATATTTGACAGCGATTTATTCTTATGTATTGTGCACTCATAAGAGTCCCAAAATTCCAACCATTTAAGCTTATCACCATTATACATTTGTATGATAGCAAGTCTAACTTTGGCAACTTTACCGATGATCGCATTGCTTCTTTTTTCTCGTTCATTTCTAGAATTGCCTGTTGTTGTTTCATTTGACTAACAACAATATTTTGCATATCATGCTGTAGTTCTAAAATTTGATGTGCACTTACCGTTTCACTTTTATGTTTTGCAGCCACAAATTTCTCCTTCACTTTGTTAAGAGAGTAACACATATCCACAACTCCTTCACAAATTGTGCAATCTTCATCAAGAATAGATTTTATCAACTCGTCATCTTTTTCACTAAGTACACATATCAATTTATCCGTTTGATTTTCAAGTTTTTCTCGGAAAACATTCATTTTCTCAACACATTTTTCAGCACTATTAATATATTCCTCTTTGTCACTAAAATCAATATCACTTTCCAAAATCTCTTGCGCATTTTTAATTTCCGTTTTTAAGATGTTGAGATATCTAGTCCGCACACCTTTCAGGTACGTGATGTTCGCCATTTTGAATCACTGAATGAATTTCCGACAATTTTTTTTACACTTTTGAATTTAATTCCATATTTTAGAACTTATTTATTTTCGATTTTCTATCCGGTTCGCGGGACCATCAATGTAGCAATCTTTACTACGCTGGAATTAAAATAACTCTTTTTCCTCCTTTAAACTTTCATTTCTTTAATTTTTCAACATAATAATCCTTTACTTTTAACGAACTAAAACGAACTAACAAAAACAAGATAACAATTCCTTTTATATACCACGTATTGCACGTAAAAGTCATGAAAATCATGTAAATATAATTAAACATAAACCCGCCGGTGACAAACCCGGCGGTTACAACAAATACCCGGCGGTCACAACAATTTAGTGCCAAGCCGGCGGATAATAACAAAATAAACAATAATATTATCGCGTTCTTCGCGACAGTAGGGAACCACTATGCTATGTTGTCTAAAATAATTCTTTACATATTAAGTCTATATAAATCAGATGGCCTATTATCAAACCCAACCATGATCTAGCTATTATACACATTCCTCCAGGTTTGCTTATGCCTGTTCCCTCAATAGTGTAAACAGGGTCACATATATATATTTTAATAGATACAGGGACAGTAACTCTGTAGGTATAGGTTCGATCTGACTCTTCACCAAGTCTTGTGGTTATACACATTCTATCCACATTAAGTTATGATTGATCAACTAATGTAGCTTCAAGAGTGCAAACAAGGTCAGATATGGCAATTTTTCTCTGTTAGGGGCAATAACTCTAGACTGACATTAGATGTATCCCGTAATCGAACTTGACCGAGATCGAATGACCATTTACATTGTATCCCAGTTTGAATAGGATTGCTGCTTTAATGAAGATTCTAGAATGTAAGCAAACCAATTGTGGACTAACGAAGGATGACAGACATTCGTCGTTCTTAAAAGCTCTCATTGAGTCAGTGGCAAAGAAAGCTTAGTGAAAAATAATTGTGTAAGCATTGCTTTAGCTATATTAGGTTGAACAACATTTGTTTTGGTAATGGTGACAAGCCTTCGTCGGTATTTTTCATTTACTTTGTTCTAGTCACATACAGATTGAATGACAAACGAATAGAGATAATGTTTTATCATAATAATTACATTAAACTTCTTGAAATATTTTGTATCAGTGTTGGCAAACTTAGCTAGAGAATATGTGAAGGCCATGAGGGAAAACAGCATACCTTGTGTTGACGATGCAATGACTATAATGTCCAAGATTGAAAATGAAAAGGCGGTAAAGAAAGCAGTTGCGCATTTCGACAAAGAGATGAAGACACTTCAACTCCCCATGCATTCCAATAAAGAATTCCTGGAAGCTAGATTCAAATTTCAGAAGTCCGTGCTTATATCTCTTAACAAGTGTCTTGTGTTTGATGACAAAAATGAGGCGGAAAAATCTGCAGAGGTAAAATAATACATAGTCAGTTTTGTAGTATATTTAGGAAATAGATTTTTCTTTTGAGTGATAAGCCTGGATCATATATCACGATTAAGAGTTCAGATGTGTAGTAAATGCGGTTTCCTTGTAACGGTTTGCGAAAGATACCAACTGGATTGCACCAATGATAATTCTAACAACCTCTAGTTGAATACGTTCAAGTTCATCATGATAAGCAATTGCGACAGAAATCCTACAAGGACTGTTCATAGAGTTAAGTTTATAGTATTTACCCGGTATTAGGTGTTTTTGTACACTAATGTATTTTGTACAGTTTTGTATTCTTCTTAAACGACAAAACATTTATTTTTCAGACACAAATGGAAAAAATCGCGGCGGAAATTGAGCAAAAGAATGTAGAGATGTTGCAGAAGCTCTGTAGAGACAAGCTAACAGAGCTTTACACGCCGATTAAAAATAGTATATCAAACAGGATATACAAGGTTGCTGGAGGGTATAAAACTTACAAGGAGGATTTATCAACCTTAGAGGAGAAGTTTAATGATGAGCTTCGTATTGTAGATCAAACTGAGGTAAATGTGCACATTGCTTTTTTGTGCTAACTAGCAGAATATTAATTTGATATAAAATAATATTTCATAATGTAATTATGTAGTCTTAAATAACAAATAATTTATGAATTGATCAATATATCTAAATATAGATTTATCAAGTGATATGATATCCGATGACAGGAAAACAGAAATTGCTTATATAAGCGTAAGAGATAACTACATCTTTTTTGTATTGTCAGTTTTTCAAAAACAAGAGAGAGATGTATCTCCCAGGTAACAATTGTGTGTTTATAGAAAAACAACATTTAACTTTCAGAGGCAGAACGCTTTAAATTCTTTTCTTGCTGGAATCAAAAGGGACGGGGATACAATTCTCTCAAATGACAACAAGATATCCAAGGAGGAAAATAAAAGTAATAACTATTTATGTTAAATGCTTTAGTAAAGTAAATTCAAAAGATACCTTTGGTCATCTTTATAGACAGAAATCTACCAATGTTTTTCTTCAGTCGATATATTTGACGAATCAAATATTTTTAAATCTTCTACATGAATATATTAGAAGCATCATTAGATATAGCAAAATTGAGCAAAGCAATGCAAAACGTCACCCATTTTTAGAAAAGTTTTTTGTTGAAATGTTACAACCTTCTAGATAGTTTCTTTATTCCCAGTCTTAACTTTTAACTGAATTTCTTCAACACGTTCCTGAATTTTGTCAGAAAAAAAAATAAGTACACTTAAATGAAGAGGGTTCGTTTTGTTTCTTTGCTCTAATGGTCCTAAATCGCTAACTATAACAAAGTGGAAGTGTAGTAAATTTCGGTACCAGGCTACACGACATTAATTTATGTAAAGGTTATCAACCTTGAAAAAACAAATGTATTCATAATAAATTGCGTTAGGATGCATACTTTCATCTTCAGTTCTGATTTTCTAATTTAAAACATTGGACATGATCCGGTGAATAACCTAAGCACTAAACGAGAATATGGAAATGCGTTGTTTGAATAGATTTAGATATCAGATATATGCTAACGATCAGTCTGTCTTAAATGTTGTCGCTGCTAAAATAAATAAATACTGTCAAATAGCAGAGAAAGCGTATTGCCTTCTTCATTCATACAACAGACACGCTACCAAACTTTTGAGAAAAAAATCTTCATTAACCAACCGGTTTAACTAAAACTTTTACCTGTATGTCATAACTGTGCGTTTTGTTTTATCACCTAACTTTCGCTGACTGACTTATCTTGATACAAGTGTTTATCAGTACTTACGGTAATCTCTGCCAGGAGTGAAAATAATGTGTTGCTACCACAAGTTTTAAGACGTACGCATGAATATAAATGTGACACGAAAATTCCTGTGTAAACGAATGATGCAAGATCCCAAAACAAAACTTTCATCATGAAATGTTTCATGATGGGACTGAAAACTACTGAAAACAAATCTGAATTCTGCAATAGATAGACTAAACTTACCTGTAGCAAACCTCTGTTTAGTGGAACATAACAAATGTATATCATGTTATATCTTAAACTAAGCAAAGTCTCATTTCTACTTTAGAGAAATTGAAAGAGAAAGAAAAAATGGCCGAGGAAAGACAAAATGTGTTGCTTCAGCAACTCAAGGAGCAAAGGGAAGCTCATGAGAGAGAAATGGAACGTCACAGAACAGAACAACGCAGAAGGGAAGAAGCCAATTTGATTGCGATGAAGAATGAATTGCTACAAGCAAGGGACATTTACCGATGTAACATGTGGAGAGAAAATGAAAGGCTTAAATCGGAAGATAACCGTGGTGTGTTTACTAGAGCCTGGCAATATTTATTTGGCTAAGCGATTCTGCTTATATGTACTTTGAATGCGGAACGTTTTACCTTACTGATATATATTCTGTGAAAATATATATCAAGATAAATATCGAAAGATGTTTGTTAATCATAGGCAGAGAACAACATTCGTCTCAAGTTTTGTTTATTCCTTTCTCTGTGTTTGAGCACGAGAACAGTTTTGTTGATTAAATGTTTTAATTATGATCATGGAAATATTAATGTTATAGCTTTAAAACTGTTTATGTTCAGTAAAGGAAAGATTTACTTAAAATAAACATCGATACTGATCTAAGAACGCCTGTAAAATATTGAAGCATAATAGCAGTATTTGGAATCCAATTGTAGTTAAATTTTACGTTTACAGTGGTAAGACTATATCACAAAGATACTACGAAACGACAATACTGCTACATAATACAGTTACAGTTCATAAGTACGCTTGTTTAAAAGAAAAATGAGCACCGCATGTATAATTATGCACTTATAGAATGTAATTGTGTATTTAAGTTTTATCGTGTAACTTGAAATAAACATATGATCACGAAAATTTTGTTTACAGTTTTAATAACTGGAATCGGGGGCTTAGTCTTGCTCATATGTAAATTCGTTTATTATTCCCCCGCCTTGGCGGAGGGGATATGGTAATTGGCTCCGTTCGTCCTTGCGTCCGTCACACTTTTGTCCGGAGCATAACTATGAAAGTATTCAATGGAATTTATTTAAACTTTACACGCGGACAGAAGACATAATAAGAAAGTGCAGTGTATAAGGACATTAACTCTAGCATGTCTTATTTTTGAATTATCTCTCTTAATTGATTTTTCCTGTCCAGGCCATAACTTCCTAAGTACTGAACCGAATTGATTCAAATTGCATACACTTACAGAAGACATAAAGCCGCAGTACACTGTCTAAGAACCATTACCGTACCTTACTTTGAGTTTGAGTAATCTTCCTTTTTTATTTTTCATATAACATTTTGTCCGGAACGTAACTCTGAAAGTATTCAAGTGTATTTGTTAAATCTTGACATACAGTCAGAGGACATTTAGAGGAAGTGCCGTGTATAAGGACATTAACTCTTGCTTGTTCTTATTTGAATTAAATGCTTTTTCTTGCCAGGGTCATAACTCCGTAAGTACTGAACTGAATTGATTCCGGTTGCATAATGTCATAGAGGACATTAAAATTCAGTGCAGTATTTAGAACCATAACTCAATTCTATCCTGGTTTTGAGTTTTCTCCCTTTATTGATTTTTTGCATAAAACGTTTGTGCAAAGCATACAATTTCCGATTTTTAGAGTAGAAGTGCGACATTAACACAGAGAAAGTGCAGGTGAATAACCCTCAATACGTTATAATTACTAACATTTTATTAGATTAAAACCTATGCCATGTCCACTCCTCTTACCACAAATTTCTTGGTCATAGAAAGAGCCCTCGGCGGGGGGATGGCCAGGTCTAACATGTCTCTTGTTTTTCCGGTAAGAAACAACACAGTATGCCCCAGAGAAACTTCTAATATATAGAGTCTTGTATGTAGTGATACAACATGATTACTTTTTTATTATTATTTAAATTTTATTAGCTTATATCTAAAAAGAAAACTTAACATGACAGCAGTCGTTTACGTTCACGTAGGCAATAACTGTGAATGATATTGATTAGCGTGCACGGTTTTAGGTTACTTACATTTGAAGTAACGTGAAACCCCAGAATATTTGTTGCTGTGTTTTAGCTATTCTTGTTGAATTCGTTACATCCCCAGATACGAAGTACGAGGCGTGTTCAAGAAGTGCATTGGTTTTCCTTAATATCCCTTTTTTCAGTAAAAGCGCGTCATTCATGACGTCGTTTTCACGGTCTAATGTGCGCTGGACATTCAGTGGTAATTTCATATTTTCTTTGTAATTTTGCCATTTTTCTGTGTATTTCGCTGATTTGTACATATGCGACTCGGCAAAGAGTAAAATTTACAGTGTAATTTGTTTTTATGTGTATCAAAATGTATCCATGTTATACCAAAGTCCACAAACTTCTGGAACACCCATCGTATACGAGGGATATATTGAAATCACGCTTGTCCGTCCATATGTAGACACAATTTGATTTTTTCATTAAAAGAATGCACATAGAGATGTTAGTCAAGGCTATTGCTCATTAAGCTGAGGTTGAAATGCAGTGAAATTTCAAAGAAGTTGTAGTACCAAGAAAACTTTTGCATAGCCATGGACAGATGCACTCAGATAATGTTTCATTAAGTTATTACCCGTTGATGTATTATGCACACAGTGTACATAGCGATGATTGTCCGAGCTATTTCTCAGACCACCAGTTGGAATTCAATATTAATTAAAAGGAGTGATTATTATCAAGCTTAATTTTCATATCATTTCCATATTACGCTTTGATATGTTTGTTTGAGTAATTTCCCTTTGATTGTTTTTTATACAAAATGTACATAGAAATGTTTGTTCACACAATTTTGTGCTACCGAAAACTAAGTCAGCATATATATATAATATATAATATTTGGCTGGAATGTCTTGAAATGTCTTACATATTCTCCGAAAAGCAACTGTATTCATCACTTGCAGCACCAATCTGTCGTGCTGACATTCCTTACTTGTGTCTTGGCAATTTCAGGCGGCTAGCAAAAGGGTAGAATAACTGTGTAATTGCGGTTTCTGTGGGAATGTTTCAGTGATAGCTCTAGTTCTCTTTGACAAATATGAAGGTATGATTTGATATTGTTATACTCTTCGTTATCTTTTTTTATATTTATTAATAATCTGAATTATATCTCCAATCAACATCTGTAGAACGTACACGAAATATTATTTTTACCTAGAAGGTAAATAATGCTTTGGTTTGGTGTAAAAACAGTTGATCATTAATATAAAGTCCAAAATTTTATACAAGAGGGCCTAGATGACCCGATATGACTGACCTGACTACCATTGGCTATACTACAAGGTAGACAATCGCATCACATGAAGGGTCAATTTTGACCTGGGGATCACGATTTAACACTCTTCGAAGGTTCCACTGCAAAATGCTACATACAAAATATCTAAGCTTTAAGCCTAATGGTTTTAGACAAGGAAGATTTCTGATGTTCTCCCTATATAAGCCTATGTAAATCAAATGACCGCCTTGGCGGGGTCAATTTTGACCCGGAGAATATGACATGAAAATCTCGGTAGAGGTTTATTAGGTAATGCCACATGCTAGATATTTAAGCTCTGGGCCGTGTAGTTTCAGAAAAGAAAATCTTTCACGATTCCTTGATAAAGCTATGTTAAGTCGAATGGCCCCTGGGCATGGCCAGTTTTGACCATGGGGTCATGATTTGGACGATATTGGTAGATGTCCACTAGGCTATGCTACCTGCTCAATATATAAGTTCTAGACCTTGTGGTTTCAGAGAAGATTTTTTAATGTTTTCCTTTATAAGCCTATGTAAAATCAAGTGAGCCCCCGGACATGGTCAGTTTCAATTCGGGGATCATGATTTGAACAATCTTGGAGAGGTCCATTAGGCAATGCCACATGAGAATTATCTAAGGTTTAGGCTTTGCGGTTTCAGAGAAGATTTTAAAGTTTTCCTATATAAGTCTATGTAAAATCAAGTGATGTCCCCGGGCAGGGTCAATTCTGACCCGGGGGTCATGATTTTAACAATCTTGGTGGAGGTCTACTAGACAATGCTACCTGCTACATTATCTAAGCTCTATGCCTTGTGGTTTCAGAGAAGAAGACTTTTTAATGTTTTCCTACATAAATCTTTGTAAAATCAAGTGACCACCTGTGCGGGGTTAACTTAGACGGTGGGGTCATGATTTGAACACTCTTGGTAGAAGTTCACTAGGAAATGCTACGTGTAGTTACAGAGAAGATGTTTTAAAAGTTGTTTTCCTATTTGTTGCCATAAGAACTAGAGTTTTTCATGGACTGGAACAGCTTTGATTGTGCTTTATGTAAGGAACACCCCGTATAAATCCAACAACATTGACCCCTGTGGTTTCAGAGGAGATGTTGTTGAAGGAATGGTGGTCGGAATGACAGACGGACAACGTACGACGGACGCGGGTCGGTGAGTGATCCTTCAAGCTCACCCTGGCAAATATTAAATACAAAAATACACCACATTGTTTTGTAATCAAAATCTGTTCAAAGCATTGTCGGTAAATTAATCCCATTGGGTAAAAGAGTAGTTCAAAACTTTAGCAATTGAGAAACGCTACACTGACATCAGTGTACACAAGTTTGAAAATGCGCAACAGCAAAGAAAGCTTATTTATAAACAACACTATTTTCAAATACTTCGAGCAAAAATACTTAATGAGCGAAACCTTAACATCCACAATTGTTGAATAGCAAAGAAATCAGAATGCTCGGAAATGTCGTCTATAAACCATTTTTTTCAAGAAAACATGATGATACTAAAACCATCAACATTTTGTTCTGGTTTATTTTATTGTAAATAACGAATATATTGTTTGGTCCTGTCCTCTCAGTCCGTCCGTCTATTTCGTTTCTGCTCAATATCTTGAGATCCATAAGGTCCACGATCTTCAAACTTCAAAGGATAATTGGTCCTATTGTTTTTGGTTAGTAGATTAATGGCAAATGTCACAGTGACTTATGCATTAAATTTCATCAGTGGGGACATGCGTTTTTGATTTACAAACAAGTCTAGTTCTTGTTAAAATACGTCAGTCTAAAAATAATTGCAATTTAAAAGGCGTACACCTATTATAGCTCAATATAAAGGCTCTGCAAATTTTCTCAAAATATGTTCAACTTATTAAACTTCAGTTGATCGATATAACCAAAATACAAACGGGCCATCTAGCAGAGTGCATAGGGTTTAAACTTCAGTTTAATAGCTGAAGCATAAATCTTACCTTCAGACTTCATAGACGTGAACTAAAGTTTGAACAAGAGTGTCAAATGTCACAAAATACGCCCGTCAAGGAGGCAAAACTCAGTATCTGGCAGTTCATTGGTTTTGTAAAACATGTTAGAACTATAGAGCGGACAAGGCTTATTCACCTGTT